>JAWQEG010001867.1:0-35985 GCA_033782935.1 Petrolisthes cinctipes | reverse complement strand
GGTGGAGCATAAAAGGAAAAAGGAAGAGGAGGAGGAGGAGAAGGATGGCAAAGAGGTGTAGGTAAAGGAAGAGGACAAGGGGCAGGAGGTTTGGAAAGAGGTAGAGGAAGAAGAAGAGAAAGAGGACAAGAGGTAGAGGTAGAGAAAGAGGTTTGGAAAGAGGTAGAGGAAGAAGAAGAGGACAAGAGGTGGAGGAAGAGGAAGAGGACAAAAGGTGGAGGTATAGGAAGAGTACAAGGGGGAGGAGGTATGGAAAAAGGTGGAGGTATAGGAAGAGGACAAGGGGGAGGAGGTATGGAAAGAGGTGGAGGTATAGAGGGTGAATGGCTGTGTAGACCTGTGTGCTGATTGAGATTTATAATACTTAGACCTCTAATGTCAGACTTATCCCTGGATGTGACCTTGGGGAGGACGCACCCAGGGTCGTCAATAACAATAGTAGTGAGAATTGAAAGTTGTGTGTGTGTGTGTGTGTGTGTGTGTGTGTGTGTGTGTGTGTTTAGGTATGTGTGTGTGTGTATTATATCGTTGGTGTTTGTTACTTTTTTTATTATTATTTCTTTTTAACTATCAAGCCTGATGTGAAATTTGTTGTATATATTATTGTATATATTGTATATTTTTCTGCCATTAGTTCATAGATGATCTTGTTCCTGTGATTTGTACTGCTTTATAACCAACAACTTACCGTCTATCTCTTACTGTATATGTTTTTTTTTTTACCTATTTTTTGTAGAGCTTTTTGAGTATTCCAGGCTTTTTCTTTGCCCTAGTACCAATAATTATCAGCCACACTCCCAGTATAATTTTTTTTTTTTTTTTCAGCTTCATTCTCTGTTCCAGTTTTTGGCATCTTTCTATGTCCCAATAATTTTCAACTTCTTTTTCTATTCCAATAATTGTGAGCCTCTTTCTCTCTCAGTGCACCTCCGATTCACAGGTTGCTGGGATGAAGCCTGTGGGAGTCTTCTTCTTATCTTTTATGGCTGCGTAATCCGTCTTCTTCCCATTAAACCCGTGTCAATTTGATGCCCTCGTAAAAGTCCCCGTCTGCGCCCTCTCCCGGGAGTGGTGTTGGGGTGACTTGGAGAGAGAGAGAGAGAGAGAGAGAGAGAGAGAGAGAGAGAGAGAGAGAGAGAGAGAGAGAGAGACAGACAGACAGACAGACAGACAGACAGACAGACAGACAGACAGACAGACAGACAGACAGACAGACAGACAGACAGACAGACAGACAGACAGACAGACAGACAGACAGACAGACAGACAGAGACACAGACAGAGACAGAGAGACGAGAGACAGATATATATATATATATGCAAATAAATCACTTGATCACGCGAAAGAAATGAAAGGGTATAAGGTAGAAGAGAGCGAAAGGAAGAAAGGAAGGAATAGGATACTAAGGAGGAGAATAAAAGGAGGTAGAAAAAGTGATGAGGGAGGGAAGGAGGTGTGAAAGGGGGGAGGGGCTGCAATTCGTCAGGGGGCGTGGAAAACCTCAAAGGAAAACCATAGAAGGGGCGGGTCCAGTATGGGGGGAGGGGGAGCAGGGGTTGTTTTGATGGTGGGAGGGGTAGGGAGGAGGAAGAGGGCGGGGGGGGGGATGCTTTGCTGAGAGGGGAGAGAAAGAGGGGCGTTTTGTGGGGGAAGGAAGAGGAGGTGGGGGTGTTCTGACTGGGTGAAGGGAAGGATAGATGAAGGAATGAAAGTAAACAGAGAATAGGAGAGGCATCTGACAAAACCAGGATTAACAGGGGAGAGTTTTGAAGGAATCGGGGGAAGGAGGGAGAAAGGGAAGGAAGGACACAAGAAGGGGAGAAAGGATGAACACCAAGAAAAGGGGAGATATTTAGCTTAAGGGGAACCTGGAGGAGAAAGGGGAAAGGAAGGAAGGAAAGATAGGAATATGTGAGAAGAGAGAGAGAGAGAGAGAGAGTTTGGTAGGAATCTGAGACAGAATGAGGGGAATGAGGGGAGTGGTGTTAGGGAGGAAGGGTAGCAATAGGGAAGAGGAGGAGGGGAGGAGTCAAGGAAAGAGTAGGAGGGTCCGAGGAGGAGTAGGAGAAGGAGGGAAAGGGTGAGAGGTAATGGAGGGGAGAGGTAGTGTGGGTAGGGGGGGTGGAGAATTTTAGGGCCACCCCTGGATAATGCCCCAAGCGTCGACGTCAGGAAACAGTAGTGGTGGAGAGACAGTGAGTGCTTGGAGGAGAGAGAGGAGACGGAGGGAAGCTGGAGGAAGAGAGAGAGAGAGAGTGGGAGAGAGGAAACGGAGGCAAGCAAGAGAGAGAGAGAGAGAGAGAGGGAGAGAGGAGACGGAGGGAAGCTGGAGAGAGAAAGAAAGAGGTAAGGAGAAGGAGGGAAGCTGAAGAGAAAAAGAAGTAGGGAAGTTGGAGAGAAAGGAGTTGCAATGGGAAAACAGCTGAGCAGAAAGGAGAAGGAAGGCTAAAATGTAGAGGGAGAACAAGTGGAGAGAGAAGTTGGTATGGGAGAGAGAGAGAGAGAGAGAGAATGAGAGAGAGAGTAAGGAGAATCTGCTGTGTTGAGAGAGAGAGAGAGTAGCCTAGTCGGGAAAGAGAGACGGGGAGTGTGGAGGAAGGAGGAGGAATTCAGTCCTTATAGCCGGTTTGCGGTGTGCTTACAGTTGCACACCTTTTACCAGCAGCAGTTCCCCCGCCTCCTCCTGTACCACCATCATCGTTGTTCCTCCTGCTGGGGTGAGTTGTGTTAAGAACCTGTATTAAGTGAGTATTACACTTGCATAATTCTTAAGTCTTTTTGGTAACACTCAAGTATTTTCTGTTCTCAAGTTCATTTCCAGACGTTAGAATATTATCTGTGATTGGACAGAACAAATCTGATCTAAAGACCCAAATGGAGAGACATAAAAAAGTGTTTGCTAAATGATGTTTTAACCTGCACGGGAAGCACAGGCCCAGTTCCTATCATATTCTTCTTGCTGAGTACAGAATTTGCATATGAACACCTATTCTTACAGCAATGTTTATAGACCTTCAGTAGCAAGTGTGTTTTCAGAAGGGGTGGACTTGGTAAAGCTTCTATATTTATTAGCATATATTCTGAATATTATAATTTTTCTTGCAGCTATAGTGCCCGGAGAGATGGGTACTAACATAAATTATATTACCATTTTATATATACTTGTTTACTGGAATCTTTGTTCCCCAGGGGTAAGACAAAGAATTAAATGCCTGGTGTTTAATTAAAGTAATAAATGAGTGATGCAACTAAGTCAGTTACTCAACAAGTTGTTCACTTTACAATAATGTAACAACCGTCTAACCAACAGAGAATCTTGAGAATCTGTTTCGATTTTTCTGGGAAGCTTAATGTGATGGATATAATGTTCATCATATGAAGGAGAGTCAATGATTAGGGCAAATGACCCAAAAGGATTTAATTATCTGCAATTATCTGAGTTAATTGAACACTACTAACTATATCTTCCAGCTATGCTATATAAAGTATGCTCTGCTATTTATTCCAGAGGTAAGTCTTGTGTCCTCCTTCAGTATTGAGGTAACAGTAGCTCTCCAATACACCCACAACATCTGAGGTCCCTTATACTGTATTATAGAAAGGGAAAAGTTTCATCCATGGTTTCTATTGTGATGAGGAGATCTGAGTGATGACTCTTGCTGTGTGCTTGTGAATTGTCTCATTCTTTGTGTGTAGAGGCTCGGTGCTTAAGATTTCTTCATGACTCCTGAATATACATGTATATTTTCAGTAGAACCTTTTTAAATATGCATAATTATTATCTGGGACTTGTTTTATTATATACTTCACGTTTGTGCGAGTATTAGGAAAGGAGACTCATAATTTTTATATGCATTCTTAATGATCACAATAAGTCCTGTGTTTGTAAGTAATATGCATTATATTTATGTAATAATGAAGTTTCCTCCTGTTTTCATTTTGAACTGAGGAAATCTGTATGATATTCAAGAGGCGTTATCCTGGTTTGATCTTTCTTCTGTACAAAGAGTTATTATTAATGCTTGTTTTTCCCTTTCAGCTTTGGAATCTGTGTGTAAATACTTTACGTCCAACTGTAAACTCACCACACAAAGTTCTCAGACATTTGGCTATGGAGGATTTCAAACATTATAATCTGATCAGTGTTTAGGAGTTTCGTTCCTTGTGACATAATACAAAAGGCTTTGTGGAAGTTGAGAACTTTGTATGGCGAGTCACCTCATTACACACACACACACACACACACACACACACACACACACACAAAAATAAGAATAATTTATGAAACATTATTCTAAAACACTAGATAGTGTCTGGCAAGCAGCTCTCCACTGATTCATTTGATTGTTTGGTTGTAATTTTCTATTTCGTATTCAATATTATCTAATGATGGCACCATAATAGATTTCTTGATGAATGTATGTACAGTCATTAAAAAGAGTTATCGTCCATCTGAGGGTTGGCCTTCATGGTGAAGTATCTGTTGGGTTTCTACCCTTTGATATAAATGACCTAAGCTGGTATTAAATAATTTTATGGTTTTGAAGATAATATCATAGCATCATGTTGCAATACAAAACATTATAATATCACCATCCTCAATGAACACATCATAATAGTGTACCACTGTAGCCCACGGCAACACTGGCTGGCTCAGGTGTTTTGTGCAACAAACGCTCATAACCTCTCCATTGTAAAGATTGTATGATTTCGTCCGTGTTTCATAATGGTTCGAGTGCCAAAGTGATCGATATCTCATTGATGACTGTACGATTTTAGTATTAAGATTTCAATGTTTATGATCTAATATTTCATGTCATATTATTTATCTATCTCCTTTATTTAATTATTAGGATCAGGATCACTCTTGCATTATATGATGTTATAGTATTAAGGAGTAGTAATACACTGCTGGTAAATCTGGAGCAACTGATTCCTCCAAACTATTCTAAGCAACAGGCAACCATAATTTTTGTGAATCCAGTTCTGTTTCCTGGCATACTTTGGAGGAATCAAGGCACTCTAATGTACCAAAAGTATACTATCCCCTTAAATATTGGTAATCTGGTTCTTAAATATTAATGAACTTTGCCGCTTTTTAAACTAAGTAAAAAATATTTTTTATTCTAAAGAAAATCCTTTATGTTGAAACCATTCTATTACGTTATTGTCTAGACTTGATGTTTGTATATGAATATTAAAAAACAAAACAAATTCTGTAGAGTTAGGGTAAATGAAAGCTGATTATGGATAAATTATTTAGTTTATTATAAGATTAGTATACTACATTCATAGTAATATGATTTTTAAAATGTACAGTATATAGTATGATAATTTTGATGCCCGAAGAATATTTTTTTTATCATAATTGCTTCTTTTTTTTTTATTAGGCACCATACCTCACCATTGTGGTATTTTTTATATTATTTACTTAGACCACAAGTCATATGGCAGGTAGATGGTAGATACAGTATGAATATATATATGGTATATGTTGGTGAACATGAGTAACACTGAAGCAGGTGAGGAGCAGAGGCTGGACAACGGTAGGACAGCAGCGGCAGGTGTCGTGGTGGTGGGTGGAGGCCGTGACGTCACCGCTGGATATTGTAATGCCCCCTGGACGTATACTGAATGTATCCTGAGGGGGAGCTAGTCCGGTATACCTTCAGTATACGTAGCAGGAGGCACTACCGTCTCGTAGATACGTCCTACTATCACTCAAGAGCTCCTCCAAAACCTTCTTATCCTGAACATCTTCCCTGGGTTGGTTGGTTGGTTGGTTGGTTCACACTTGTCTGCCGTCCACCTCACCGGCAGGGACCATGGTGTCTATGAGATCGACTCCGTGGCGCCCATTGTTACTAGTGGGCCGGCGGCGGGGTACGGGGCCACCTGGGGGGCGGGGCTTGATATAACTGTCCTGACCTCCCAGGTGACGTAACAATGACGTGGCAACACTTCATTGGTGCCACGTACTCTGCAGCCGTGACGTCACACCAGGGCAGGACAACACCCCCGCACTGCACCACACCAACCCTTCACATCGTGGTTCTTTTGTGATATGTACTGTAACTTTGTAAGATGTCTTTCTGCCAATAAATCTTTTTCGTGACTAATTAATTGTTTTTTGTTGATCCCACGTAATATTCAAATCCCTTCTCCCTCTTATTTTTCCTTCACTAACTCACACGTCTCTCTGTGAATAACATTTATCTCCAAAGCTTCATCCTATAATTTGAACATAAAATGATGAAATGAAATTTTTACTTAAATTGTACTATACAAATAATTATTGCACATATATACTTTGGCAACCAGATGCAAACTCTATCACTTGTAGTTGAAAAGTTGATCCTGTAGGAAAAAAGATTTTGGAATAATATTATTAACTGGTGTGATTAAAAAAATCTATAGTTGTACAAAACATGTAAAAACATGCAAAAAAAACATAATTCTAAAATGGATCCCACACAGAAAAGGGGTATAATAATGAAGCAAAGTATTTGTATGTATTTTATAAAGAACTTATGTAACTCCATAATTGTAAAAAAAAAAAACGAAAAAAAAACGAGAGAATTACTATTTACTGTAACAACAGATATGACACTACTTGCTTAGCGAAGAAAACATGCAAGAGATAAAAATTTGCCAGAGAAATGGCACTTGTTCGTGGACCAGAATGAAAACCCAATAAAGATATCTAACTGGTAACAAATTTGGGCATGAGAGCTGAAGGATTACACTTTTTAATAACTAATACAAAAACAACCATAAATACTGTATATTACACTACTGCTACGGAGGTGTCAGTGTCATGAAAAGATTAATATCACTTTACTGGTCTGTTGTAAATTTAATATCAATACCTGAATGACTAATAAGGTTAAACTTTATACTCATAGGATTAAACCAGCATGGTACTGTCACGTGCAAAAGTCATGAGCATCACATGAAGGAAGCTGAACCATTCCAAATACAGTGACCAACAGATGTAGCCTCACATGGAACTATATTTGAGAACTTTTCACTAGAATTATTATAGTCCTGATGAACATAAAGTCAAAACAAGTGTTGAATATTAATTAAGTGTGATGGGCGATTATTATATATTATGTAGTTGCTTTAACATTATGGTAAGGAATGTCACATGGATCAGAAGTTTTCCCTTCTACTTTTGTTGACACATTCAGGTAAGTTGGTGGGTAAGTATATACACTCTACAACATAAGTGCTGTCGCCTCACCGAGCACTTCTTGAAGGATAATACAAAGGATTAATATAAAAAAATTACATTTATCATACAAAGTAATTATAACCAGCTTGTATAATACAAATTCTCTGGTGCTTCACTTCACTAGCCTGTGAAGATTACGGAACTAAAATGTGGTACTGTTGTAGGCAGATATGGCGACACCACTTTTGTTGGTGGGGTGTACAGTATACTTAAGGTGCAGCTACCAAAAGGAATATAGGGAGTTTGGAGTGAGATGTCATGGAGGCGGAGTCAGCTGGCATTGCTTTTCAATCAACACCTCGTTTTCTCCTTCCTCACGAGCTCACTCAGTTGCCGGCTTGGTAATTACAAATATTGCTCTTATATTTTCAATCTGGTGGTAACTCATTTTAGCCTATATAAGAAATCAAGCTACATACAGTTTGCTTACAGCAAGTTATGATTTTCTATTCGACTGTGCTATAATCATTGAGTAGAAAAATATTTTTGCTACCACGTTAGCATCTAAGTTGGAGTTCCAATAACGGGTACGCCACTGTCAGTGTCTGTGAAGTAACGTTGTGAGAGGGTGTGTGCAGAGAGTTCGTATAATTGTTCGAAAATTCTTCCTTTTCTATCTTTGCATACTTCGATATCGCCGAAAGGTAAGCAAATGTGTTTTATAACGGTACTGTAGACCCGAGTGAAATCAGAAGGTACTGGCCTTGTTGGTAGGTTGGACAGAAACTGCAAGAAAAGTTTCACAGAGCTGGGTAGAGAAAAGGGGCGAGCTGGCATCTATAGGGAGTGTTGCCATGGTAAGACGGGGTGATGGGGGACGGGGAGCAGGTACCTACGTAGGACAGGTGGGTGGGGAGGGACAAAGTAGAAAAGGTGTGCTGGAGGATGGTGACAGAGGTTGGTGATCGGTGTTATAAGACATATAGAGTTTGGTACCCTAACGAGTTAAGATATGGTGGCAGAACTTTGATACAGAGAGAGTTAGCTAGGCTAGTAGGTATAGGATAAGCAAAAAGGCGTTGTGTGGTATTCGGGTTGACTGAGGAGAGGTGGACCGGAGATGAAGTAATAAAAGTGGACAGAATGTGATACAACCACAGTTTAACCGATGTACTAAGAAAGCTATATTTACTGTAAAGTATATGAAATAGCCTGAGACAGTACAGAAAGAGTTCCAACTATCATGCCAACAATTACAGCAGGATAATACAGTGCTCAGAATTGTGGTAAATGAAACACAACCATCGACAAAGCCTCGGAAAAAAAATTACGTTTTGAGACTGTACATAGCAGGATATCAGCAGGGGAGGAAAGGAAGGACAGGTCGGAAGATAGGATAGATAGATTGACTGGCAAACATTACTATTGGGCAGTAGATAAGATAAGAAAGGTGTGCAGAATGTGCCACAAGTCAAGTGGGTAGAGTTAGAGGAGAAGGGAGAACATGACAGAGTAAGTGACAAGGTGTAACACAACAGGTGACCATAGAGGGATTCGGGACACACATGCTATCCCACGCATTAGTACAGACCACGTACTACTATACCTAGACCGTGGTAAAGACACACATACACATAATGAAGTATAATTATGATTATACAGAACAACCATGTATATAATTGTTAACACTTCTTTGGTCTTCTTTATTAGCAGTTTTCAATAACAAAATATTTTTACGGGCAATGCAGTGACGTTGGCAAAGATGTTCACTTACAATTTACGAACTGGCATCCAGTTATAGAGAGAGGGATGTGAGGCTATAATCCAAATACTACATGTGTAATGATTGGTACTGTACGAGTGACTGTGATATGAGGCTTTGCGGTCTCACGATCATATACTGATATTACAATTCAAGAAATAATTATTTTAGTCTCCACATTGAAAGTTTGCGAACCCTGTCCTTTGGATTACGTGCCTAGCATGTTACCACTCAGTCACCTCTCCTCAAGAACCTTTATATGACAATTTCACACCTACCGTTACTTTGTCCTACTCCTCGCTCCTGTTTTATTTTATAACCATCAGTTATTATTATTATTATTATTATTATTGTAAATAATCCTGTTGGAGGGGGATCTTTTCAGTACCATTAACATTGGTAATACTTAGTGTACGATACATACCGGAGGAGAGGGGGGAATATGTTTGCTTGTACTCGTACTCTGACTCCCGCTAACTTCGCTAAGGCAACCTACCAGTAGATGCCAAATGTCGCAGGGATGCAGGTTAACTAAGGAAGGGTTTGCTGGTATGGCTGATGCAGCTAGGCTACCATGCATGTATAGACAGTCACATAAGGACCACCAGTTCTTTTATTCTGATGTGAGAGATAAATAGTGTTTTTTCGTGATCCAAAACATGAGAAGTAAAAGGGCATTATAGGCAAACGGGTAATATCTACTATATTATCAGTATATTATGCTCATCAACAAAAGGCAAGGGGACGGGATGGAACAGAAGGTCATACATAAGGTGAACTATAGTGATTGTGGTGTAGGTGACTAGGGAGTTGGTAAAAAGGGAAAACAGTAGGCCAATCTTAATACAAATGAAAAAAAAAAATGGAGAGAGGAAACGTAAGGAGAGGAGCAGGAGGACGGGAAGTATGTCAGGAGGGTAGGGGAGAGGGGCAAGCTGGCTGGGACAAGAGAACAGGAAGTGGGATTGGAAGTCAGGAGAATGTGGGATAGGATGACAGGGTATGGGATTGAAGGACAGAGGAACCCTTAGGGATTGGTTGAACGGGAGAGTCTTTATTGTGTGCAGTGTTCAGAGCCTAAGTGTTTTTTTTAATATACCTAGTTTTGCTTTATTGCATTATTTTGCTTAAGATACCATACCGAATTTCAGATATTATGGTATGAAAGTTTAATGTTTGAATACTTATAAATGTTGACTCTATATCGTACTACGCAGATGACGATTCCTTTCATAATGTTGAACGTAGAGAGGACAATTTATTTATTTATTTTTTGAACGGGAGGAGCATTAGGCCTACCAATCAACCAACTTAAAGGCAATATTGGTCTTATTATATCATAACAGTTATACTATGAAATATCCAACCTGCTTCAATAGGGTGATGGAGGAGCAACATAACCCTGTTAATTGTGGTACGCCACTCAAATTACTCGTAAGGTCTCGTAAATCTTATGTGGAAAAATGTCCCCCGATATAAAAGTCAGTGAGGGATATCCACCTCCTACTGAGATGCTGAGATCACTGAACCACCTCGGCTACTGATTGGGTGGTCTGGAAAGAATACTAAAGAAGACAAAAAAAAAAAAAAAAAAAGCAGCAGCAACACTCACTTTCGTTAATAGCTTCCTCGTTACAGGGAATGAAGTTATTGATATAGGAGGTTTGGTTGGACCGACAGTGGGAGGTACGGAAGATTTGACTGGTAAACAGGGATGAGCCAAGTTTGTCATTCTACAGATGCGATCAGGGTTAAAAAAGTCGTGAGGGGAAGCACGATTGTTAGTCTCCGGATGAGGCCATGAAAGACTGGGATGGGATAGTTTTATACACGTGGGGCAAGAATAATAAGAATAATAAAATGGAGACAGCAGTGTTTGTAAGGCAAGAAATAGGCAAGGCTGAGGCTAAGACATTAATATTTAGAAGTCAGGGCATTTGTAATTATTAAGAAATGGAATTACAAGCATAAGGTTGTGATGACTTCTTTCGACATTATTTAAAAATTGCATAATCTTCTTGATCGGTAGGCGAATATCATTGTTACTTTGTTATACTTTCTGTTTGCTTGCACTGCTATATGAATAGAATGAAGGTCAACAATGGCTAGAAGATAATAAAAATTCCTCTCGATTATGAAACTGAGCTAAAACCGGTTCCAGATGCTGATTATTTGCTTAGGTGTAAAGTAGTTCCTCACATAAGATAGCTCAGAATACGTAAGAGGAACACAAGGGATTAGCCAAGAAATCCATAGCATGTGTTAAGAGCAGAGATGTACACTTGGACGCATGAATTCGTGGCCCATTACAGCCCATGCAGGTGGAAGATGTTCAGCTCCTCCTAGTATCAGGTTACTTAGCGTCTAGTAGGTTAGGAGCCTATACTAGAGAGGATATAGGAATCATCCACCTGGGCTGTACCATTAATTCGTGTATCCAATTGTACTGCTATTCGCTTTCCTCGATAATTAGCTATAAAAAATGCTTTGGTTTATGAAGTAGTCGATGACAAAAGTTACATCTCATCTGTCATTATATAATCTTTAATATTAATGATCCTTTGCAGTCTCAACGTGTATATGTCTGAATACAGTACTGCATGCTGTTTCTTTTTGTATATCATATAGTTATTGCAGAGATATATTATGGAAAGGGAGAGACAACGCATATTTTGATATTATGTCATCCGTAAAGATCGTGAGGTCGCCCCCCCCCCCCCCCCTCTCTATCTCCAACTCATAAACCCATGGAGGTAGTATAGGTGGAGGCGCCAGTAGCACCTGATTTGTGAAGCCACCAATCTGTCATCTCACCTATAGGGATGACGTCACCACCCATCATATTACCACAGAAAAAAGTCAGTTGTTGCTGTATGGGGTCAGGAGTTGCCAATGGACTGAATCTGAGATGAACTTGTTTTCCCTTTGGTAGTGAAGCGACTTTTGTAAAATTTTGTAATGAATGATCACTGGAGCTTTTACTTGTACTTTGATAGCTGTACACAAGGGGAGTTTTTTTTTTTTTTTTTTCATTAGCCACCATCTTTGTGTTGTTAAAATGTATCGCGAGATACTTATTTTATTTACCTTGTGTACTATGATGCACAAAGTTCGTTCCATCAGCCACCCAATATATAACTAAATCGTCAGTGGTTCAAATGACAAAACAACAGAGGGTAAATAGTGAAATGGGCTTTATTATTCGAACCACAAGGAATTCATGGATATTGTGGCTGGCTGAGGAAATAAACTCTTGTACAGCCACAATCAAATATCCACCGACACTTTCCTTCCATCGTAGTATATATCTTGGTCATAAAGAACAACACGTGTATGATTTTGCAGCACCTCATAATAATGATTGAGGGGGTTGAGTTGACGTAAGGTGTTGTATGATTATATTTTGATATGGATACTGATTTATTTGCACGATGGAAGGAAAGTGTTGGTGGTTATTTGCTTGTGGCTGTACAACATATAGTACACTGAGGATCAATAGTTCTGTCCTGATCAATAAATAGTTGTCCTGTGAATATAATCTCCGCTTACCCCTCAATAATCCAGTCAAAGGGTCAAATGTATGCTTTTGTTGTATGGCCACGACTGTCCATCATTACTTACCCATTCGTCAGTGGTGTAAATGTTGTCTTCCTTCACAGTGTGCTGACGTGGTAGAGGTTCAGGCGTCTCTACTACACCTCCAATACTTCAGGCTGGCAATTTTCTTCTCCACTATAACAGAATGACGTTCCTCTCCAGGTAATTAATATCCAATTTACTGTGATTTTATTGTGTGTCTGGTGTTACTTTTTGAATGGTGTTAAGATCCCAAATGCTAAAGCCTATCGATAATGTATCAAATGTTGTATTTAATGGTTTGATATTAACAAACACTCAGGTTTGTTACTCTGGATCCAAATACTTCAGAAATTCCTTCCAAACTTTTGAAAAAAATCTTTGTCATCTTGTGGAGCACATTGAATTCATATCCTAGTTCACCTAGTAGGACAGTTCATCCTGGTTCACCCTAACCTTGGTTTTCCCAGTCCCTTTTATCTCCAGGCCCCGAATCTATAAAAGTAAAGTTCACTCCTAAACTTTAGTTTTGTTCGTAGGCGTTCATTCATGGCAAGGACTAGATACCGGTACTGCTTCGAAATCATAGTTCAAAATTTAGTTAATGTGAATCTGTTTTTTTGCGGTAATCTAAAACCAATTGTGATTCTGAGATTTACATGTTCTCCCCCCCTCCCAAATATTTGTTGATATACTTGTGTTAATCAACACTTCAATCCCAAGAGCTAAACTGATCAGGATTAAATAGATCAAGGCTGAGCTGATTGACTCGGATTGAGTTGTCAAGGGTTTGGTTGATTTGGTTGAGCTAACAGGGATGCAAGAGACAGGGGATGAATACTTGAAGATGACTTTGGTTAAAAGAGTTAACCTTGGTTTTCAGGTTTTTTCAATCACTGGCATACACATTCAATACTTTCTACAGTAGCAAAAGGATTCAAGAACCAAAATAAAAAGGAGCACCAATAGCATTTATTGGAGCTGCATGCAGCAATAATCGAACCATACACACACATGTCTATTTCATTTTCTTCCATGGTACACTAAAGTTCGTTCCCTCAGCCAGTCATAATATAATTGAAAATCCTGTGGTTCGAAGGAGGTAAATGGCGAACTGTGTTTGTCGTTCGAACCACAGGTATTTCAGTCATATCGTGGCTGGCCGAGGGAATGAAGTTTTGTCAACAGGAGTGCCCATGCAAATCACACTCGGGTATTAAACGACGTATACTAGTAATAGAAGAAAATGTGTAGACAAAAGATATATATAAGTAATATCTTGCAACTTTCATGCCAAAATGGTACCGTAACACTGAAATGAACTGTTTTTATCATAGATACTGAGAGATATGTCGAGTGATTGTAACTTCAAGCGGTTCCCAACTTTTGTGTAACGTGCCATTGTATGAGACTGAAAAGCCGGCATTGCAATTGCACTTGTAATGTCAGTCACTATCAGAATTGAACAAAGAACACCGGTGTTGGTCAGACTAAGGCTACTACTATATTTGTGTCAGATGTCAGTGTACTATACATACCAAAGGTATCGGGGCACAAGTAGTTCGATGTTTACCGAAAACTTTTAAACAATTACTGATGCCAGACACTAATTTTGGTGAACTTTGTTGTGCACCGATATTTTTGGGATCTATATTACCTAGTGTAAAATGTGGGTCAATATCCCAAGTAGTCATTTATCAGTTAGTTTAGGATGTGTGGCTGATGGAAAAACACAAGTTTTTTTTGGCTTATGGTCAATAATATTACTGTTTCTGGAATTTTAGCAGGTGAAAGAGAATATAAACGTTATAGCATTACTATTGTGAAGCAGTGCTTCAAACTTTTCTCTCCCTCAGAGCCTTTTGATAGAGTGGAAACTGTGAGTCTAGGTTTCATTTTACTGGTCCCAATTTAACTGGTCCCAATTTAACTGAATGCAAAATGTTTTTGTGTCACGTGTTCAGATAAAGTGTTGGAAACTGACGTAACTTAAATCACACGCAAGAAAGTAATACATACAGCAAATACAGGATAAACCAAACATAAACTGCAGTATAAACTTTAATGAACTAAACGATACAGAGAGAAAGTCTGCATAACTACTTTACAGCCTAGCGAGGTCTTGTGTGTTGCTGCTGCTGCTGGCCACCTCCAGATATCATGTACTGTACTGTAGTTAGCTGCCTGTCCATCCCTGAAGCAGCCACGTCAATCACTTCCTCGAATCTGGAACGTGAAGTGAAAGTAAAAGTAGACATGTTAAATACTTCAGTTAATGGCACTATATAGGCCTTTATATATAATAAATAGTCTAACAAAATCGCTGAAGCTAAAATTAAACCTGTCCGCACTTTTAGTTTCGACACTAAAGAATCGAACACCTGCACAATTTCCACGGGTTGAGGCGGCAGCAGTTGTACTGTCGGCGGCAAAAGTCCTGTCGCCTCACTTGCTTCACCGAGGCCCTGATGTTCATAGATTCGAGATTATTATGTGTAGAAAACGTGCGTATTTCTCAAGTCTATGAACACTGCGTGTCTCGGTGAAGCAGATGAGGCGACAGGACTTCTGCTGCCGACTGTACAGTTACTTTTAGTACGGTTTCGTTAATATTAGATACACTAAATATTTCTTTGTGTTTATCAATAATTTATGAAATTTAAAGTTTGAAATACCTGCGTTTCAGAGTAGTGTATGTATCCCCTAATAATATATCAAACAAAGTTCATTAAATGGACTTTTCACCACCAATTACACCAGGAACAGTTTTCACTCAACACTTCCCGTCACGTTTTGTAGCCCTCCCACCCTTATATTTCTCATGTCTGGCTGACTCGGTACCTGATTCGAACTCCGTCAGGCCAGGAAAAAGCTTCAGTGGTCGGTGTTTTGTCGGCAACGTGGTTTCATATCGAGGCAACAGAACTCTGGAGGCGAGGTGTTGAGGGACCTGCCTGCCGAGCTTCAAGTCAGTCTATATTCTACGGTGGTAGTGAACAGTTCTCTTAATTTTAAATCGTGTGTTAGTCGCGTTCATAAAGTTATTGTTGTTATTTTGTTAATTTAAATTCACGTTTTTCAAGCAGCATATTTTCATTTTTTTTTTATCAAGTTATTCACATGTGAGGAGGGTAGTGGAGAAATTCATTCCGGTCACTAGAGGGAGGTTTTGATGAACAGAAACCTTGGTGTATGAACTTGGTTTATTCTTAGCTCATTGTTTAGTAATATATGGAAGTTAATGGGAACGTTTGTATCCATCCTTAGGCAGTAGTCAATTAGTGTTTTGCATGATCTACGAAAATTAGAACACTGAATACTGTGTAAGACATTGCTTTTGAAGAAACGAATAGTACTTCAGATAACTGATTCATGAACTTGGTTGAAGTAATGTGGGGTCAAAGTTTACGGTACTATAATCATTTAAAGTAACGAACATTATAAAATGGATACTCTCCACATTATAAATCAGAAGTCCCGTGATATGGATTTTCTTCATTAGTCGGAAATACTGTACAAAACTCGTTTAGCAGCCAAAAAAAAAAAAAGTTATTCCGGAATCGTCAGGTGTTTTGACAGTGATAATGCACGGCTTTCCATACAGCACATATCCGTGATTTCTGTGATTGCATCGCTAATGCAGACGTAAATAATTATGTAATATTTGGTGTTAAAATGGTTATATGCACTACTTTATAGAAACCAATTAAAAATGAGATGTGATGCCGATGCAATATTTCTTGGTTAAAAATGACATGGACTTGTTGTGTGAAGAAATAATCTGCACTAGAGTTCCCTCTGTGTAATTATTCATTGTGAAGTGTACAGTCAAAATGTAGATCAAAACATGTAATGGAAAGACCATAAGCACCGTTGTTTGAATGTACTGTATCTACACAGATACATTGTAATGGTGTAAGAATAGATTTATTAAGTGTTAGGTGTACAGGTGTCTCCACTTCTGCGTTTACCACTTAGCGTTGCCAATGTCCAGCCACCCACAAATCTGAATCCCTGATCACGTGTGATCATGATGCGCACCACTTCTCAACAGAGTGAGATGGAGAGGGAAAGCTTCAACATTCATCGAGTATTATTAGAAATGGAGAGAATTATTACAGTAAGCACTTGAGGGTATTGAGTATTCTTCTGATAGGCCTATATAAATCTAACTATAATTTTGCATTCCAAGGGATTTGCCATATTTCATACATAATTTATGTATTCTGAATTTATGTATAAATATAATTCGCACGCCCGTAGTAGCATTATAGATTAATACATGACATATTTGAGTCATTTACTATGGGTTTCAGGGCCCGTGAATCATCGTTTTTGGCAATTATCTTCCAAAGTAATTGCTGTATCGGATTGTTACTTTGGCACAATGTACAACACACCTCAACCTAATTATTCGCAATGTAGTGCAATGGCAAATATATAAAACGAGTAACATTCATCTTTAAGTATATGCATATGCTCCTTGTAATCACATTATAATGGATGAGTTTGAGCATCTTGAAGTAAATGAAGAAAGGCCACCTGGACCTGAATGACCCAAACACAAGATGGGGAGAGATATAGAGAGGAGAAACTGTAACCATGAAGGAAACGGAATGAAACAAATTACAGTTGAAGTTCAATAGTACAGCTGGAGTCTATATACAGGGGCGTCAAACCATAATTAATATATTATCATGTTATAAAAAAGCAAACCTACATTGTTGAAAAATATTACAAGCCATATTCGTTACTTGGCATCAATCATGATATTTTCTGATTAATCAATTTACTTTGCGTTACTAAAGGATACTGTTTTGTAGTGAAGGTTCTTAACTAGCCAATGATCATTCTGTCGCTTCTCTCCCACACTGCACTCACTCGCTCCATTGTTTCTCCTCTGCCCCCCCCCCCTCTCCCAGCAATCATTCGATCAATGTTCTCCACTTTCCCACCCAGCTCTCCGTCTCGCCACAATTATCATCATTCCGTGTGTTGCCAAGAATGATCAGTGCAATTATGAAAACAGGACCAGGAGAGAAATATTGTGATGTTTTGTATACAAATACAATCCATGCAATATGGCAGGACTTTATAATACTCCTAAATTAATCAGAGATTGTCTACGCCAGACATCCAGATGCCAGGGTTAGTGAACCAATCACAAGTGTCGGAGTGAGCAGCGTTCGAAAAACTGAGTTAGAGTTCACAACAATATATCCAGAGCTGCTGCTCTACCCATTCAATAAGTAGTAAGTTATTCGCATCATGATCACATGTGATTCGGGATTCAAATTTCTGGGTGGCTCAACAGAGGTAATGCAGAGTGTTGAACGCGGAAGTGGAGCCAACTGTACCTTTTGATTAGTGCCAGGCTGTGTTTAGTCAGGCTTGATCCGTGACATTAAATGGACTGGGTCAAGATTTGTAATAGGAACCCTTGTGATGGGTGTACTACTGCAGGGGGCCGTTGTGATGGACCCCCAGGTGTTGGTATTTCAGTGTCTACCTCGTTAACCCAGCACTTCTGCCAACAATTTTGTATTTACTCCCTGATGGCAGCCCTAATTATTAACAAGCAAAACCGAGAAATGGTTTTGTCCTATGAATTTGTTAAAGGAGGGATATTTAGGTTTTAATGAGTTTGTAACAATTCAACAACTTTGTCACAACTTTTCAATAGATTCCGAGATGTTGAAAAATTTTCAGTGTACTGTCATTTTACAGTACTGTACCTTGTCTACAGCCCCCACTTCAGACATTGCCTGATTTGACTGGTACCCTACGAATACTAACATCCAGAATAGTCAACATTGTCGCACTTCTAATAGTGAAAATTTCTACTAAAATTCCCTAGAGCCTCATACCGTAGTTTCTTCTAAACATTTCAGAGCAGTCTATAATCCGGCCTTAAGGATCGAGAAAAGTGGCAGTGCTGACTTTCCCGGTGTGATGTGAGAGTGGGTGTACTAGAATATCATCACTGTTAAGCATAAGTAATGAATTAATTCTTGTATCTTTCTACAGCTGTGTGGGAGCTGGTGTGGCCAAAGCATATAAACAGCCATAACGTCCATCCTCTCGTCTCTCCCCAAAACCTTCAAGATCGGTCTCGTGGATATGAAGGAGGTAGAGCTTGAATTTGGTTTGTTGAGAGAATAGAATAATTAGTGTAGCTTTAGAATCTATTGTTAATTGGATGTTTGAGTAAGTTGAATAAAACATTTATTGCTTTTAAGTAACTGCATAATTGTCAGATGAGAGGTTTTGAAATTATGCCGTCAAATTAATTTGAATAGAATAATTATTTTCTACTGAAATAGTAAGAAATTGTATGCTGTCAGAAGTCTGCTTTGCACGATAGTTAACAAAACCCTTTGTTTAATCCATCAAATCAATTGGGTACTGAAAGTATGAATGATTTTTAAATATTTTGCAGAGGTGTGGAAGTACTGACAGGCCTAGATTGTGGGAGCTGGTAGCCTTGGAATATCTATTGGCAGGACTGACTACTCCTTTGCTTGGTAAGAAGAAAATTATTAGTAATTAATAATTCAAGCATTACATGTACACAGATAGAATAGAGAATTTAAACTGTTTAAGTTAGTTTTGGAGGAAAGGGAAACAAAAGTTAATGATAACGAATATATGGAAGATTAATTGAAAGTGGTTTGAGTAAAATAGAATAAATTGTAATGTTAAAGAAAAATGAGTTGGTGATTTGTAAAATGTTATTATGCATAACAAGAATAAGGTAATTGAGACATGGAGGAAAAAGCATTGATTTTATTTTTGGTTGTGAAAGGCACATACTAATAATAATATTGCATTGCAGGTGGGCGCGTTGCAGCTTCTGGGAGTGGTCTGATGCGCCAGTACACACTCCCAGTCCAATTGGAGTGGGTGGTCCAGCATTGTGCAGACACGTGTACTGGCGCGGGGCTCCACTCTCCTGAAGATTGTACCATTCCTCTATACACACACACACACACACCAAGCAGTAGGTGGGTGTGAGCCTTTCAGTGTGTAGGCTGATGTATTGATGTGTGTGGTACAGTCTTTGGAAGATGTGACCCCCTTCCCCCTTGGTGTGGGGGCCAAGGGGGAAGTACACTCTGCCATTTTCCGAAGGAACCCGTTCGGCCCCCGTTTTTTTGGGGCCAGGGTTTCCTAAGGGGGCGGCATGAGTGATCTCCAACGTTGCATTGAAGTAGCATATCGTTACTTTGATATGCCCGAATACGAATTTCCAATTTTAGTTTTTTTTTTTATAAATTTTTTTTTTTGACGGGATGAGGCCTGGTTGTTCTCCGGAGACTCTTTGAAGTATCTGATAAAGGGTGTAAATAAAACAATGGATTTTATGATTACCTTCTAAAATAGTAGTCTACAGATTTAAGCAATACTTTTAGTCTCGATAGAAACTTGTAAATTTACTAAAAATTTAGTCTGCAGTGCAGACGAAATTAAGAAAGATATATAAACCTGCAGCTATTATAGAAACAGGGAAATCTTTAACAATTCTGAACCACAAATGCAATGATTGTCATAATGAACATACGATTCCACAATAAGCAGCTGAGATGGACGTTCAATAATTGTCTGCTTCGTGGATGGCAACACTGCCACAAATACTTGCTACATAATAGCATCTACTCTACACAAGATTATTGCTAAAATAATGGTATGAATATGGGTGACCTGTAGGGCGAGGGAGAAGCCACACTGGAAAGGCAATGGCTGGAGCAATGAATCTTTAGGACTCGTGAAGATTGTTTTCAAGCTCTGATGGGGAAGTCACAACAGCATAGAATCAGTACCTGCCTTCTTCAGCTCATATTAGGAACCATTACAAAACCATATAATTTAGTGAGGCACTTTAAAATGCCAGCAGACTGGCTCAAGCCCATACAGACATAAGCAACACAACCGTTAATATATTGGACAAATCACCTAAGCTCTAGCAAAGCGATGATGTTGCATGGGGGTACTATAAAGTGGATGTGTGGGTAGGATTTGAGATGGAAAGAAGACTCCTTGGACCTGGAACACCTTGTAGGACGAGGGAGAACGGGATAGAGTGTAGGATATGGGTGAGGCAATATAGAAGACAGCTCAGGGAAGAGGAGTTGTGAGAGATGCGAGAGAATGAATGGGAGTGTGATCTGGGAGGTAGGAAGAATTGGGTGGCTTAGTGAAAAATGTATTTTAAGAGAAACCGAGTAACATTGTCGTCAGAAATTATAATTTCTCTCACACACACAAACTAGCTCATTTTATGAGAGCCTTACTGATACAGAAATAATCACAATATAAACGCACGGTCCCAACAAACACAGTACCATAAGCAAACCTAAAATATCCCCCCCCACCAAAAAAAAAAAAAAATTCTGAGAGGGTTGTATTATATCTTCGCGAGAAAAAAAAAATACACACGCGTTCCCAATGCCTGTCAATTACCCTGGCATACCAAACCCGTCAGAGACACTTCAATGCACACCGCAGTCATGCACACACAAAGGGAGCGTCATGCAATATTTATTTCCTCACACCTCTACGAAACTTCCTATTGCTATCTCCGGGGAGCACATAAGCCCAATAATGGCGTTCATATAACTACACTGGACGCCTTCGTGCACTTCGATAACAAAGATATTAATGAGGGTTGAGCACTGGAGGGGTCTTGTCTGTGACGTGTTTGAAGGCAGGTGGTATGAATATTTCAGCCTATATTACTACTCAACTGTGTCTGGTATAGAATGGCTGTGTCTCGGGAGATATATTAAATAATAGCAATATTTTAAGTGAACAGATCTCTGAACATGGAATAAGTTTTTCAAGACTATATGACATTTTTAAATTAATTCTTTCTCCCTTCTGGCGTTTACATGACACTTCCACTCTTCTCTGTAAGGGTGTTTTGGAACAGAGAGCTACATTTCACCCAGTCTTCCAACACACACTGGTCTCACATACCCTCACTTGTCATCCTTTCTCACATAAAAAATATCGAGGCCACCAAAGCAACGACAGCACACAATAACACGTAAGCACAGAGTGGCTTTTGCTACAGATACGTACACATTAAAACACAATGTAATTCACGACACTTCAGTACTACAACATGTGGGACCTTCACAGTGACACGCCTACCTGATATGGATGGTGGACGTAAAGAGTACCAAGGACACGTGTTAACTGTGCCCCTCGGATTTGCACTAATGACAGCAGATTTTTGTATTGCTATTTAAAGTTATGTTGACACTGACATGGAGGTACACAGTAGCACAGCTGGAGCGGTAGGACAGCAGCGGCAGGTGTCGTCGTGGTGGGTGGAGGCCGTGACGTCACCGCTGGATATTGTAATGCCCCCTGGACGTATACTGAATGTATCCTGAGGGGGAGCTAGTCCGGTATACCTTCAGTATACGTAGCAGGAGGCACTACCGTCTTGTAGACACGCCCCTTTTTCACTCAAGAGCTCCGCCTTTCTTGTATATGTTGAAGGGTTTCCTGCTCTGTCCAACTCATCGGCAAGTACCACCATGGTGGGCATATCATCGACTCCGTGGCGCCCATTGCTGCTAATTGGCCGGCGGTGGGGTACGGGGCCACCTGGGGGGCGGGGTCTATCATCTCACCCCGCCCAATTGCTGACGTGGCAATGACGATACAACACTTGATTGGAGCACTTTACCCTGCAGCTATGACGTCACTAGTACCCTGACACAGACGGATGATAGCACTGGCAGGACGGGTGGGTAGAGTCAGCCTGCCCGCCAACCAGCCACCCTCCTTCAAGTCAGGTGCACCAGGCCAGGAATATACATTTGTCGCTGCTGCCCTCAAAGTTTTCAGGTCCTATTTATTATAACGAGTAATACCTGTTCCTTGGGTGAAGTATCAATTCAGATGGCTCACTTTAACTACTTACAGTAATACAACTTCACTCATTAAGAAAGTTTACCTTTATTCCTTGCCACTATACCCTTTAAAGTTTCTCGTTTCCTATTTTACTTACTGCTACCATACCTATATTTCACCGATTCATAAATAATTGTCTCATCACAATCATTCTCTATTGGGATGCCAGAAACTGCTAAACATATTCGTCTTAGCAAAGCAAAAGTTGCAACTACATCACTTAATGTTCTATAATAATGCTTCCTACGAAACACACTACTGAAACTACATACTACAGTTACATGATATTAGTACAAATCAAATAATTTAAGAATATAGTCCTCCACTCCAAAACACACAAGTCTAAATAAACACCTGAACGCCTACTAGTTGCACGGATAGTCAGGTCAAACATATGAATAATACAACACCCCTAGGAACCTTAATGACTAAACTACCGACCTACTTAAGTAAACAGTACATTAACAAGTCCTGCAGGTCGTTGTGCATTTCATATCAAACTGAGGATTGATCATGCACATATCTGATCAGTTGTCAAAGTATGCTTATCAAGATACCGAAGATAATAAACTGGTGCAGGAACACAGCCGAGGTAACTTATAAAATATACAAGCCTTACAGGAAATACTTCATGCACCTTATAATGACTAAGTTAATTGCAAGGAATAACACAATCAGGATACAGATACAATTAGTGAAAAAGTTAATAATAATAGCAATAGGTGCATTTGGTTATGTTCCTTTCGGTTTACAGTGTGACCCCAACAACTCTCACTTCAATAATCATCCATAATGTCGATCCGTAGAAACACCAAACTCAATTTCCTTAAGGGACACTGTGATGTAGTCAGAAAATTGGAGTTAAATGAGTCCTTCAAATATGGCCACGAAACACCACATATATTGAAGGAGCGTGTTTTGTGGCATAGTCAGGAGCAATCAGAAGCCTCCAATTCCCATACACGATCACAGGGTCCTTAAACCATAGTCATATATCCCTTCACTATAGCTATTGACCATGAGCCCTCACCAACATTAACTTTCCATATCAACCACCACATTCATTCTCTCTTTACATCACCCACATTCGTCTCTACATACTAAACATGTCACACTCTTTCTATATACTGTACAAAGCATCTAACATTTTCCCTCTCCCATCACACACACCTCTCTACCTCTTTTAAACACCCATTCCACAGTATTCCCACTCCCTACACTACTACCCGTCTCCAAAACACTCTACCAATCTCTCTCCTTACAACTTCAACCCCACCTTTTCTCCTCACTACAGCACCCATCCTATACTCTCTTCACAGCACACCAGATGCCAAGTTTTAACGGGAAAGGCGACCAGCATACTCAGCGGTCCACTACCCCTACCCTCCCCCCCGTCTCACTCACACCCACTAATGACACACCACGGTTATAGGGAAGGGACTAGACTCCACCACTGTAACCCTGGCACACATACAATACCGTCTGTTGTACAGTACAATGTAATAATAGGCAGGATAAACTTAGTAATCGAATTTCAAACCTTTCAGACATTCAAAATAGAGATATTACAAAAGAAAACATTAAGTTATATATGGTATGGTAGGGTACAATGCACATTTGTTCTTATGTAGTTCTTATGGTCTACTGATAAACATGGACACCCAATAAATCTAAAAGTATTGAAGTTACACGTTCATAAATACAACTGGACAACTTCGTGAGCACTGGGATCCTTTGTAATGTATTTATACAATTTACTTAATGACACAAAACGCAACAGAACATAAAGATACCAATGCTCACTATGTTGGACAATAATACTATATAGTTAACCTTAATAAGTAATATGCTTAGAAATAAATGAAGAGTAATATTTATCCACTACACAGGTCTTTTGAGAATTTAGAAATAATATCAAACATACATAACACAATATATGCACCATCTATTGTCATTCTAATGAAGAAATCTATATAACTATAGGAATATACAATTCCAATAGTTATAGTGTTAGAAATTAATTATTGTACACAAAGTATAACTATCTTAAGGGCACACACATTAAAAAAGAGGAGATATTACAAGAGTCAACATAATTACTGTGTAAACTCAAACAGCATTACCATTCCATTAATCAATAGAGGTATAAAATATATATCTATAATATCACTACGTTTGTAAAGGTCTACTTTCAATATACACCTTATATAGAAAATACTTAGTAAGGAGTAAAGTCAAATCAGCGAGAATATCAAATTAGTTAACTATATTTCTGGGTAAGCCTTAAAATTAATTATTTTCCTATTCATAACAGATTATCCGAACACATCCAATCCACCGTTACATAATTCAAACGAGCGATACAAAAATATACACAGATGTTTGTACACCTGTATTGGACTACTGGTTAAAAGAGCTAAACATTATTCTGATTACCTAATTCCCTACAGGCTATTAATTAAGAGCGTTGGGTGGGATTCATGGAAGGAAGAAGCAGCACAACAGAGTGAGAATAGAGTCTAAATAGAGACATTAATATCATGACGTTCTCAAGCCTCCCTCCCACAACCACCCGTCCCCGCAACACGCCTCTCCCTACCTCCCTCCCTCCCTCACACCCACTCTCCCATACCCACCCACCCACCCACCTCAGCCGTACCTGCAACGCACTACCTATACCACCTTCCACCCACTCCCTCCTTCCCTCCCTAACCTCTTCACCCCCTCCCTCCCGAACCTCATCACCCCACCCCCACCCCAATACTTCCCTCCCAACCTTGTCGAGACCTCTCCACTCTCCCTCCCTCTCCTCCCTTACGGCATGAATGAATATTAACCCTTGTATTTGACACTTGCCTCTCTACAGTCCTACACTTTATATACGTCAATAGACTCGCTCACGTCGGTGGATTACTTTTTTTCTCTCTCTCTTTAAGAAGCAAAACATTGACTGGAGGTTTGTTTAAAGAAGGAAGTATCAAAGGTAACCTAGGGCCTACCATTCGGGGTCATTTTACATGTATTTCATTCTTATTGTTTGTTATCATGAATGAATAAAGTATGGAAAGCAAGCACATTTCACGGTCTTTATGAATCAGCCTTCAAAATCAAATAAAAGATATAGACTTATGAAAATTCTGATTTCTCTACACGGAGCGAGGCTGTGACGAGGAGCAACAGAAAACGAGAACGGTGTTAGTGGCAGTGGCAGAGGACTGACCAGTACAGTACTACTATACACTATGGGTCCCTCTTCTACCTGTTCTCTTTCATTATTGTTTACATATGAGCATTATGAATTTTTTTACTGTAGTAATCCCTATGGGTAGTATTTATTCTCCCAGATATCAATAATATCTACATAGAGCCTTGATGACGATTAGTAATGTTTACAACAGTTACCCATTCCATTACAGTCTCAGTTTATCATCTCGACACATAGGCCTACCTGCCTACCTTATATCGTCATAAAAGATGCTGAACAACACTGACGATGAATGAAACCAATATGATTGTGACAACCACCAGTTTCTTTACTGCTGTCAGCACTTTGTGATAATGCTTGACACTTTGTTTTGGTGTAAGTGATGATGCTTGACTATTTGTTATGGTGTAAGTAAGTGATGATGCATTTGTTATGGTGTAAGTGATGATTCTTGACTATTTGTTATGGTGTAAGTGATGATGCTTGACTATTTGTTATGGTGTAAGTGATGATGCTTGACTATTTGTTATGGTGTAAGTGATGATGCTTGACTATTTGTTATGGTGTAAGTAAGAGATGATGCTTGACTATTTGTTGACTTTTAAGTATGTGAGGAAGGATGCTTGACTATTTGTTAATATGTAAGTAAGTGATGATGCTTAACTATTTGTTAATATGTAAGTAAGTGATGATGCTTGATAATTTGTTATGATATAAGTATGTGTTGATGGAGGTAGTCAGTTATGGCAAAATGGACCGTACAGATGATCAGTACTGTTGCAAAGTGATCAACGCAGCAGATTTACATATAACCTGCATTGGATGGCGTCGAATTGATTTATACTATTGTGGTGATGCTACACTGTAAATAATCAGTACTGGCTGATGGTAGATGATTGATCCTGTATACAAATGCAATACGTAACCACATACATTTCTTTAACACGATAGTAAATTAAATAACCTTGGGTAGTTTAGAGGGGACGAAGGGTGTATGCTCCAGATGGTGGTGTGTACTGTAAATTTTCTGTATGGGGTGGTGTAGATATTACAAATTATTCATACTGTTGGTGGTGATGTAATTATCTATAGGGGGGTGAGAGGATAAAATTGATAGTTTATACTGGTATTACTAATGTAAATGATCTGGGGTGACGTTGTAGCCTATATATGGATGGTTTATGCTGGTATTGAGTGGATTATGATGATGCAAGTTAAGTTGTGTAGGTTAAGAGTTTGAGGAATGTGATGGTGTTAAATTATGGAACAAGTTTATGAATATATGGTAAAGTATAATAATAAGTTGTATATATAAAACTGCACCCAGTTACATATAAGACATAATTCAAATGGTAAATATATCCTCAAAATGGTATTACAGTTTAAAGGTGACAGGTGTGGTGTAGTGTACAGCTGTTTTTACAGGTAAAACTGGCATTAATGTAATGCAAATGTGAAAAACAATTATGATGCAGTGCAAACAACGCTATGTGCATATTAATTCCACGAGTTAATTAGTATATTAAGCACACAAAAGCCTCAGGAACACACACACACACTTCTTTTCATCAATACATCTAGTCAATACAACTGCAATTTCGAGAAATACGCCACAATTCTGTTCGAACCAAATTTCCATGGCTACCCTTTACAATCACCTTCTTCCCTTTTTCCCTTCCAGCACACCACCACTACCCCTCGCACCACCGTCACAACCAAACACAATCCTTACCAGGAGTCTCGGGCCAGCACAACACTAGACTCAAAACATTCAGCAGCACAGTTATTTTAGTCCATGGAGAGGCTATTCCTGGACACAGTTAAAGAAGTCCTTGAGTACAGGAATACCACTGTTGGGTCTACGGTGCGGACCAGGTCACTTTAAGCACGCATATATGTATTATTACCAAAAAGGTTCTATAATTATACATGGGGAGGGAGTGGGAGGTGGAAGGTTTGCCAGACTGCTGGAATAAGTGGTAAATGGAAAGTAACGTTGATTTAATTACAGTCGCCAAAGGGATCTGGCTGTCGACGTGCTTTTCGCAGAGTAATACAAACAATAGTAAGTGTTAAGAATTATACCGGACATTGAATAACCATAAACAATGATGCAATGACGATACATAAAGATATAAAGCATCGTACAACCTCAGGCCGCATCCTAAATGGCGAGCGAGTGAGTCAACACTGCACGATAATTACCTATACGAGCCAAGCCAGCACCACCCGCCTCACTCACGGCCCTTCCTCATATTCACTCATCCTAGTAACCAAAATATGAACTCAGCAACAATAAACATAGAGTGTAGCACAATACTCCCTGATTGTTGCGGTCAAATAGTAGAAAGTTTCATCTCCAGTCACAAGAGGCCCAACTGGCTGGCTGGCTGGCAAGGGGATAACTAATGGACGTTATTCGATTCTCTGGGTGGAGTTTAAACATATGGAACAAAATGGAGAAGAAGGAAAATGGGTAAGCAAATGTAGCTGTCTATGGTAATGGGGAGAGACTATTATACACGTTTGATGAAGTATAACACTGAACAAAGAGCGACAGAAAGGCCAAAAAGTGAAAAGTATGAGGTTATAAACGAAGCGAAAGGGAAGCTTGAAAATGCATTCGGATGATTCCTTGGTGCACGGAAAATAATACTCATAGTGCGGTTTTAAATGTTACGTATCTATACAGCATCTTCCAACCTTTTAACTAACAACGTAAGAAATGTACAGTATGCCACAACAGTTGTTCCACGTAGCTGAAAGTATTTATTTACTCACGGAGCGTCAACAGGAAAGTTCCAAAGTCCGGCAAAAGAGGGAGGGAGGAGCGGTCATAAATAAAGAGTAGAGGAAGAAGAAAATGGTGAAGGCGGCCGGAGAAGATGAAGAATTTAACCCTCACCTACTTACTACTACTGAACGCCTCTGAGATAACAAAGTGAAGAGACTAATATCTGAATGTGTGCTTGAATGGTGCACCCTCAATAAAAGTCAACACATGTTTGCTAAAGAATTGAAAATATTGGAACATGTGAATATTCAAATTTTAGACCAATGGACGCCCGATTATTTGTGGTAATTCCTAAATTTAGTCAACTTTTTATATTTGTTACCGTTTCTTTAATATGGGAAACTTCATTGAGAGTGTTCACAGAGAAGTCCAAATTTTCAAAATCCAAAATATACCGAAATATTTTTAATGTTTTATTATTATTATTTTAATTATATTTGAACAGTAAAGACAATCACAATTTGTTGATTAGCCCCCTTGTAAAATTTAGGAGATTATTGTTATGTTATGCTGTACATTAATACGAAGTAAAAATGATCAATTATATGAAAATAAAATTAAATGCAATGCTGGATTAAACTGTATTATCTTTATCATTTTATTATGAAGTACCCACCCAGAATATTAGTGTAAGCGGGACATATTACGTGTTGATGTTTAAATATATTTCAAATACATTACCTAAACGAGAAAATAAAATTATTATTATACAAAACATTACAGAATATGTAAATAGTTAACGAAAATAATAATTAATGTATAATAAGATGAAAAAAAAAATATGATATAATAAAATAAAGAAGAGCAAATCCCTGTGTGACATAAAAAAAATCAACAAATATATAATGATAAAAAATTTTATATAAATATTAATATGCTTTCATACACATTTATATCGCATACCGAAAAAAGTGAAAAAAAAAGAAGAGAGAAAAGGAAGGAAAAGAGTGGCAATAAATAGGTGAAGTAAAGTAAGGCAGGCAATTAGGAAGGACTAGAGCTGAAGGATAAGGAGGGGCAGAGAGGACGAAGGAGGGGCAGAGAGGACGAAGCAGGGGAAATGGCAAGGCATAAGAAACGTTAAGTAGGCGATAAAGTAAGTAAAGAAGGAGATATGGGGTGGAGGGAGGAAGCCAGTGTGTGTGTGTGTGTGTGTATGGGGTGGAGGGAAGGAAGGCAGGAGCAAGGAAATATGGAAAGAATAGGGTTTTTGAGAAAGACTGTGGAGTAGAGAAAGACCGTGTGTATGTGTGTGTGTAGAGAGAGAGACCGTTTGTTTGTGTGTGTGTGTAGAGAGAGAGAGAGACCGTGTGTATGTGTGTGTGTGTAGAGAGAGAGAGAGACCGTGTGTATGTGTGTGTGTGTGTGTGTAGAGAGAAAGAGAGAGACCGTTTGTGTGTGTGTGTACTGTAGATAGGTGCCAGGGAATGTGCCACAAAGTTTTTTTAATGTTAGAGAAAATAATTATATACTTGAGTTTCAAAATAGGGACCATACACGAGGGTAAAGCTTACTAGGCTTAATAGAAAAATGCAAAATCAAATATTAAAAAATAAATAAAAAAAATTAATAATAATACAAAAAAAAAAAAAAAAAAAAAAAATAGCCATCGACTTGTGAGTAATGCATTTGTATTACATTAATGCCGTTTTACCTTTTACAACTGCTGTACACTACATCACACCTGTCACCTTTAAACTGTAATACCATTTTGAGGATTTATATTTACCATTTAATTAATGTCTTATAAGTAATTATTGGGTGCAGTTTTATATATATCACTTATTATTATTATTATTATTATTATTATTATATATAGACACCATAAAACTACAACCCTTTATAACGAGCGATTATTGACAGATACTAAGGCCAGTAAATAAATAACAATGATAACATAACATCTGAGGACGACATAGTAACTGCATTTCAAATCTTCCCCAAGAACATTATTATTGAACATTATATATATCGGGCCTGGAGGGGCAGTGGAAGTTCTCCCGAGTACTGGGTGTCGCTCTCAGAGTCATCCCAGTAAGGGTATAGACTATAGATGAACCACAGCAAAAACAAGCCTCTTAAAAAAAGCTGGAGCAAGTAGTGGTTTTATCCGTTATGGTCTTGCAAGTAACGCGAGATTAGGCAAGTTGAAATGATTACTTAAGGAGGTAAAAACGATCATATCTGTCTCTCTTGAATTTTAGACACACACACACACAACACGCAATTTATATATTATACAATTATAAGAATAATATATTTTAATCCCAGGTTGATCGTACCCAAAGACGGCAAAACAAGAAATGTAGAAGCGAAGATTATTAGCCAAACACCATCCTCCTTAACCACGGTAAGGGTCGGTGGGAGCATTTTACTCACACCCCAGACATTAACAACCTCCTTCATTAAAGTAACGATTCGCAATATTTGTCTTTTCTTTTACTTTATACTTCCGAGTCATTGAGTTCGGTTTTCCTTCCTATACTAACCTATTGTTTCTCTCATGGCTTACAACTATAATTATATACATTACCTTTCCAGCCCTTCTATAGCTCTTTCTTGCTTTTATCCGCTTAACGTATTATTCAGTTCATTATTCCATGTTTCCTTTTAATTCTCGTCGCTCTTCTAATCTATACCTGCACGCTTCTGTTTTCTCTTCCCCTCCTCCTTTCCTGAATACTCAAAAAAATCTTATTTATCTTTATACCCTCCTCTAGCTTTTTAATTTCCCTCATTTTCTCCCATCCATGCAACACCTTCTCCTCCCCTCCCTTCTTGCATCCCTTCCCTCCTGAGAAACCTCGAAATTGTTACATATCACACAGCATTACCATCCTCAAAGTTTCGAAATATATTGCTGTGTAAGCTGGTTGGGCGAGACAATTATATCAGTGCATGTCTTGGTAAATCTGAGTAGGTTAATTGTGTCGTGCCGAGTCTCAAGTATTAACAATGTCAAGCCAGAGGGACATTACAACCACAAAAATACAAGCTCTTGGATTAAACTCGAAGTGGGTGAGGTGCTTGAGTTGAGAAAGGGAGGTGTGTGTGTGGGGGGGGGGATGAATGGTATGAGGAGAGGGAAGGATGATTGTCGAGTTGGAAAGATTGTGGGAGTTGGCAAGTGGTATAGGAATTGATGCTGAGGACATGTCGACTTGAAGGGTTCTGTGGAAAGGAGCTAGGAGGGTACTGGAAAGAGGAGAGAAAAATGTATAAATGGAATAAAATGTACAGGGTAATGAAAAGGTTTACTGGAGAGGGGAGAGATAAGTGTAAGCCTATAATATACTGAAAGAATGTCGGGGAATGGAAAACGGGACTGGAAAGAGGACGAGATTAGTGTCAATATTAAGGAAAGTAAACTGTTGTGGGAAATTCGGGGGCTCTGATTCCTCCAAGACATCCCAAGCAACAGAATCCCTGCACATAAGACGGTAGAGATGAGTTTTATGATAGAGTTCGGAGGGCTACGTTTGCTCCAGTTTGCCCATACAACAGTTACTTCCCTTAATTAAATGAATGTAAAACTGAGTATGGTATTTGAAGATAATTTAGCGATGAGGGAAAAGAAGTCCTCCCATGCATGCACCATCAGCAACCACGAAACGATGACAGAACAACCAACAATCCATCAACAACCAAACGATGATAGAACAACCAACAATCCATCAACAACCAAACGATGATAGAACAACCAACAATCCATCAACAACCAAATGATGATAGAACAACCAACAATCCATCAACAACCAAACGATGATAGAACAACCAACAATCCATGAACAACCAAACGATGATAGAACAACCAACAATCCATCAACAACCAAACGATGATAGAACAACCAACAATACATCAACAACCAAACGATGATAGAACAACCAACAATCCATCAACAACCAAACGATGATAGAACAACCAACAATCCATCAACCACCAAACGATAACAGAACAACCAACAATCCATCAACAACCAAACGATGATAGAACAACCAACAATCCATCAACAACCAAACGATGATAGAACAACCAACAATCCATCAACAACCAAACGATGATAGAACAACCAACAATCCATCAACAACCAAATGATGATAGAACAACCAACAAACCATCCAGAAAGAAAAACAAAACCACAAACACCAATCCACCCAGTCCGGACCAATACCACCTTGTTTACATAGGCCTAATCTGGATCTAAGGATTTCTGGGTTATAATAATGATGATGATGATGATGATAAAGAATAATAGTGTGTAACAATGGCAATTTTTATGTGTTAACTCTGTCTTATTCTTCAATTACTGCAAGTTCTCAAGGTGTTTGAGATATTGTAAAAGTATTTACATTTCAACATCAATAGATGCCCAAATATTACATCACACTGAACAAAATAATAATCTATAATAATAATAACAACAAAAGCTTCATCATCATTATATCATCCTTGAAGTAACAACCAAGTTTTTCATATAAAATTTACTTACTGCAATTGGTGGAAGTGTGAGGCTGGAGGAAGACTGGACGAGTTGGGGAAGACAGGTAGATTCACACTGCTCTTCCATGCACACCTCTCTGTAAATACATATAAACATATTATATAAAAATACACCTCTCTTTAAATACATATAAAAATACACCTCTCTGTAAATACATATAAAAATACACCTCTCTGTAAATGCATATGAACATACATATAAACAATTGGTTAGTGATGCAAAAACATGGTCCAGAAGAGAGAGAGAGAGAGAGAGAGAGAGAGAGAGAGAGAGAGAGAGAGAGAGAGAGAGAGAGAGAGAGAGAGAGAGAGAGAGAGAGAGAGAGAGAGAGGAGTAATTTCTCTCTTGTTCTCTTACTCCGATTCCATGGCTCTGTCTGTGTGTCTGTCTGGCTCATAACTACATAATCTAAGGCTTAAAGGTAGAGTACAAACTTGATTTTTCCCCTTCAAATAAAAGTACTACATAATGTCTTGTGGTGGAGAAGGAGAGAGAGAGAGAGAGAGAGAGAGAGAGAGAGAGAGAGAGAGAGAGAGAGAGAGAGAGAGAGAGAGAGAGAGAGAGAGAGAGAGAGAGCAGAATGAAGAAACATCAGAGTGAAAAAGAAGCAGCAGAGAGAGAGAGAGAGAGAGAGAGAGAGAGAGAGAGAGAGAGAGAGAGAGAGAGAGAGAGAGAGAGAGAGAGAGAGAGAGTGAAGAAGCAGTGAGAGTGAAGCATCAGAGTGAAAATGAAGCAGCAGAGAGAGAGAGAGAGAGAGAGAGAGAGAGAGAGAGAGAGAGAGAGAGAGAAGGAGCATCAGAGTAAAAAGAAACTGCAGAGAGAGAGAGAGAGTGAGTGAGTGAAGGAGAATCAGAGTGAGAGAAAGAGAGTGAATGAGTGAAGGAGAATGAAGGAACATCAGAGTGAGAGTGAAGCATCAGAGTGAGAGTGTAAGGGAGTGTATGTAGCCAAGGGAGGTGTGTGTGTGTGTGTGTGTGTGTGGTGGCTGGACCTGCTCTTCTGGTCCCCCGCGGCGCATTCCACAGATTGTCAGGGAGAGGGCGTTCTTCTTGCCCGTCCCTACTCCCCCCCCCCCTCTCTCTCTCTCTCTTACCCTGGCTGCTCCCTCACCACTGCCCACCACCTCTCTCTCTCTCTCTCTCTCTCTCTGATAATACAAACACTACTTCAGAATGACTAAGTTTTAAGGAGTATTCATATTCATTGTCTTGTCTATTGTCCTCTATATGTTATCACTTCAACTGTCCCTCTTTTCCTTCCTGCTTGCTGTCACACCTCTCTATCACCTTCTTTTGGCGCTATATGACCTCGTTGTTGCGGCGCCTAATATCAATCAATCAATCTATCAATCCATATTACTTCATCTATTGCCAAGCTGAGACAGAGAAGTGTAGTTTAATCAACAATTATTGCAAAAGGCTTTACATTTTTCATTGCATCAACTCTTCCCTTCACTTTCACCTCTTCTTCCTAACCTTAATCCACTCCTCATTGACACTATAAAAGGATCTCTCTCGACCTTCCTCTCATTCTCTTGTTCATTATTTCTCCTTTCCTTTCCTTTATTCCTTTGTGGTATATATGACCCGCTTCTCTCCTCCCAGTGACGGCCCCTCGTGTCCAAGCACCTCATCTTCCTCCTCACTAGCTCGTGTCTAAAGACCTCTCCTCTTACCTTCTCCGTCCGAATCTTTCTCCTCCCCCTTCCCCCGAGTCCCTTCCCACTCCTCTCTCCCTCCATCCCTCCCCCCATGATGTCTCTCGCCAGCCTCCCCCTCTCTCTCTCTCTCTCTCTTTCTCTCTCTCTCTCTCATCTTTACCTCAAGCCTCCCTCTCACTCCCACTTCCCTGTCCTACCTTCACCCTTACTCTTTCTTCTCCCATTACCTTATTTCGTCTCTCCAACTTTCCCTCTCTTTATTCATGCATCTCCCATCTCCCTTCATCGATGCATCTCCCATCTCCCTTCATCGACGTTCATTCATTTCATTCTCTCCCTTCACTTCATCTTTCCCTTTTCGTGTCCCATTTTCATTCTCTTCCTTTCACTGGTCCCTCTTTTGCATCTCTTTCCCACCATGCACTTCTATGCTACACCTCCATCCACTGCACCTCCTGTTTCCCCCCCTCCCCCCCCCACCAGCCCGGGTCACGTGACTAAACACCCTCGTAAAACTTTTATAACCGACCGCCGCTACGATAGACTTTTTATGCAGGCGAGTGTATGTATGTATGTCCAGGGGGGGGGGGAGGGTGGGGAAGGGAATCGGATGCGGTTCTCTCTCTCCTTTCCTCTTCCAACAGGGATTTGTTAGAGGAAGTGCACTCGTTAGGGGGTGGGGGAAATTAATTCGTTTTCCCTATAAGTGTGTTCGATCACCGTGATTATGTAGCCCAGTCTTAATCTGGACTATGAGTGGACTATAAGGGTACTGTATTATTTCCAAAGGCATAATAATGGAAAGATCTGTTAGTCATTAATTAATTATTAAATACATCTGAGTGGAAAACTGACGATCACACAGTAACAACAATGAGTGAGAAAAGCCGAGTGCAAATAATTATAAAGTTTAGCTTAAATATTAATGCACAGTCTGAGAATAACTTATCTGAACACCATTGGCAGCTTCTGATAACAATTTAATGAGTAAACACGGGCGGGGGTGAGACAAATTTCATAATTGGAAGGATAATATTTTCATCAAAGTTTGTATCATAGATTATATTAGATTAAAGGAGAGCTATGAGAGAGGGGAATGATATGAAATACCCAAGGAATGGTTTTAACAGAGGAAGAGTTGGAATTCGGTGGGGGATGAGAGAGATAGAGGGGAGTATAAGGATGAGGCTGAAGGGAAGGATCAGTAGAACGAACGGGTTGGAGAGAAACGTGTGAAAGGAAAGAGGTTGAAAGGAAGGGCAACTAGGGAAAGACGTTTAGAAAGGGAGAGTGATAAGGGGTTGAATGCATGTATGGTAGAGGACTTAGAGAAAGGGGGACTGAAGATAACTTAAGAGGGAAGATCTGGAAAAGAAGTTACAAG
>JAWQEG010001866.1:107500-146067 GCA_033782935.1 Petrolisthes cinctipes | reverse complement strand
GAATACAAATAATGGTGTCCAGTTGTTGGTTGGAGGCATTGGTTGCTCCACAATTATCACCAACACTGTAATGTCTCTTTAATTAAGGGCAGATTCTCTTGTTGGTGAATTCATCAACATAAATATGAGTAAAAAAAAAAAAAAAAAAAAAAAAAAAAATATCCCCCCTACTCATACTGGTGTTGCAGATCAATGCCTGATAAATTAACACAGGATATCATACCACACCTACAGGGTCTTCCAGGCCATTTTTATCAATATAACAGTGAGTAAAAAAAGTTACTAGAAATAATAGAATAACCCACTTACTCTTCGTAGCATTACATATTATAAAGGACCTCATAAAGTTACACTGGATAATAAAAATATGAATATAAAAAGAATATGAATATCAACAGTCATATATATCATAAAATTTATATAAAGAAGTAAGTAGGAATAAGAGAATAATATTTAAACTTACTCTTTTTGGTCTTGCAGATAAAGGGTCTAATAAAGTAACACTGGATATCATTCCACTTGCCATCAGAGGCATACATTTCCACACACTTCTCACCCCCGTTGGTTGGTTCACTGTCACGCCCAAGCCAGGAAGTCAAACCCACTGCCGTCACTCCAACCATAATCTGGAGAACACATAAAAACACGTAAGAAAACTTAAAGGAAGGTAATAATAACACATAAAAATGAGTGATAGATAACACATAAGAACATGTAAGGGGGTGGTAACATATATAAAAATACGTAAGAAAACTTAAAGGAAGATAATAACACATAAAAATGAGAGAAAGGAAAAAAAAAAAAAAGCATGATAAAGTATGTCTGTATAACAATAAATATGGTATTTCAATTTGAGCTAACTTTAATTATCCAATAAAATTTCCTTGGGGTTGTTTTGAAGGGTGTAATGAGCGAGGGACTGGAGGGTGATTGGGGAGAGAACCTTCTGCTTTACTATCCTTTTCTTATATTCCTGTATTAATATTAAGCATTTCCCTTAGTGTTAAAAAAAGTCCGGACCACCTCGAAAGGATCGCAAGGTCTGTGTGGTCCGTGTATCTATGTAACTTTATGTAACTCTCTCTCTCTCTCTCTCTCTCTCTCTCTCTCTCTCTCTCTCTCTCTCTCTCTCTCTCTCTCTCTCTCTCTCTCTCATTGTAACTTTATGGAACTCTCTCTCTCTCTCTCTCTCTCTCTCTCTCTCTCTCTCTCTCTCTCTCTCTCTCTCTCTCTCTCTCTCTCTCTCTCCTCTCTCTCTCTCTCTCTCTCTCTCTCTCTCTCTCTCTCTCTCTCTCTCTCTCTCTCTCTCTCTCTCTCTCTCTTTAACTTTATGTAACACACACACACACACTCTCTCTCTCTCTCTCTCTCTCTCTCTCTCTCTCTCTCTCTCTCTCTCTCTCTCTCTCTCTCTCTCTCTCTCTCTCTCTCTCTCTCTCTCTCTCTCTCTCTCTCTCTCTCTCTCTCTCTCTCTCTCTCTTTCTCTTACTATACTATCTTACTCATACTATCACTGTCTCTTACTGTCCCTCTTCTGCAGTAGTCCAATCCACAGTGTGTCTTTAATGAAGTGTACAGCTCTGTGCAATAAAACATTTTCCTCTTGTGTGTGGATAGAGACCAGGTCCGCATTTTCACGTAGACATCTAAAAATAATGTTAATGTAGTTAATAAAAATGTGGAATTAAATGACTTTGGTACAGTCAATCCTCATGTTAATTCCTGTGTTTATATGTTAATCCTTGTGTTTATATGTTAATCCTTGTGTTTATATGTTAATCTAAAGGGGAGATTTTCTTGTCGATGAATTGGAAGGTCTCTGATTCCTCCAAAATAACTGTGTCACGAAACAGATCCCCTATTCCTACCAGGATACTTAATATGGCTCGTAACTGTACATTGTAAAAAACCTTTAATGATCATCTATAATATCCAACTCATCTATAATATCCAACCCACCTCAAGTTGGCGTCCTTCCAAGGCATTTCATCGGTAAATATCCTGTAGCAGTGTGAACCTCCAAAGTCATACCAGTTGCCTTCATCAGGACACAACCCTTCCATTGGAGTGTCTGGTGTTGGTACTATTGTTCCTGTTGGTAAAGTGTTATAATTGTTGGTAAATTGTTCTCTCTCTCTCTCTCTCTCTCCTGCTCTCTCTCTCTCTCTCTCTCTCTCTCTCTCTCTCTCTCTCTCTCTCTCTCTCTCTCTCTCTCTCTCTCTCTCTCTGGTAAATCTGGAGAAACTGATTCCTCCATACTATTCGAAGCAAAAGTTCAACATTATTTTTGTTTATCTGGTGGTCTTATATCCTGGCATACTTTGGAAGAATCAAGACGCTCCAGTGTACGAAAAGTGTATATATTACCCCCTTAATTAATAACATGACCCTTACCGTTTTCATACTTGCATACAAAGGCCTTCTCCTGCTCACAGCTTTCCGTGTACCAGAGTCCATCAGTGGTGTTTAACTTGGTACACAGGTTGTAATTAGAAGTATTGGTGTGTGGTTCCCAAGCTCCCCATTGCGTATACAAGCCCGGCCAGCCATTAGACCACTTAAACACATTCTTATCCTGAAATGAAAAAAAAAAAAAAAAAAAAAAAAAAATTACAGGGAGACCGAGATATATAATGATTAAATACATACATATCGGTACTTGTTTGTATCCACCACAACTTCATTTTACACTCATCACATTACCAACATCACCTTTGCCAACACTCCACCTCCATCACTCTCACCATCACTCCTACCTACATCGCCCTCAATATCACTCCCACCTCCATCACCCTAGGGTCACTTTCAATTCCATCAACTCCACCACCAACATCTCCACTTCCAACTCAACCCCCCCACAGACTCCTCCTCCCCATCTTCCTAGTGCAGCAGCACGAAACACACACTGCACGCAAAATATTAACATACTTCAACTAAACACAGATGGCATCAACACCAAAAAACAAGAACTCACACACTTCATTAAACAACACAACATACACACTGCCATCTTACAGGAAACAAAACTATGAAATACACAGAAAACACTTATATTTCCTAATTTCCTCACCATTAGACAAGACTGGGCCAACGGCAATGGCGGTGGACTCATCAACCTGGTCCACGAATCCCTTAACTATGTTAACTGTATCAAAACCCCAATCTATGAAACACATTATGGAATACTGCCATACACACAACCACTCACCAACTGTTGGCGAGTGGTTGTGTGCATGGCAGTATTGCCACTTCGTGGATATTATCCACAAATTTGTCGATAAAATTACCTTTTGTGGAACCCTTTGTGGACAGTACAGTTAAACACATAATTTGTGGATCTTTTTTGTGGATACATAACTGTACATGGATTTTTTTGTGGAAATTTAATATTTTGTTGATTTCTTGTGGAAAAATAAGTTATGGATATGCTAAAAGCAATCATCAAAATGCAATTATGTAGAAAACCTTTGTGCATTGTCAAATGTTGTGTCCCGAACCAAGAGGACAACACATAATATTATGCTCCAGTCTTTTATTAGACGCGTTTCCTTCCCTCCCCCCTTCCCTTCCAACAGACTGAACGTCTCTCACTGACTGTGCCTCAGCTCTCAGCAGTCTCACAGCATCTCGCTTTTCTATACAAGAGCTGTGGGCATACACTACTCATACGTGTTCACATCCAGTGGCTGACATACTGAAACGTGGGTAGCAATGACCGTAGACTTTATCAACATTAACTCTGAGATTACTACTGTTGGTGAGTTTGAAGGTGTGTCATTCCTCGAAACTATGCCACGAAACAACAGATCCCTTATTAATACAATTGAGCGTGTCTGTCTGTGTGTGTGTGTGTGCGTGTGTGTGTGTGTGTGTGTGTGTGTGTGTTTTCTGGTATAGTTTGGAGGAATCGGTAGCCTTCCAATTCACCCACAAGAAAATTTCCCCTTAAAGGACCCTGTGATCGTATATGAAAATTGGAGGCCTCTGATTCCTCCCACCATGCCACGAAACAAACAAGCTGCTTCCATATAGGTGTGTGTGTGTGTGTGTGTGTGTGTGTGTGTGTGTACGATGGTGTGGTACTGTACGACGGCTCTGTTGTTCGTCCATGGAGCCATCGTACCGGTACCACACCATCGTATACAACGAGACAGTCAGGGAGCCATATTACTGTACACAAAATCATTACAAACAGTGCAACACCAAGAGTGGAAAATACTGTATACTGTTGTGTTCTAACCTGGTGATATCGTAGCCCCAACCAAGCTTCTTGTAGTCCACTCTCTTTCACCACAACCCAGGCCGTTGCTGCTTCAGATATGCTCTTTATTGATATCAAATGACTGCCTTCTAATTGACACTCTGCCTCGGCATCCTGAAATTAAGGAAAAAGAAAAAACATTATTTGAGAGTGAGAGAAGACCGCCAGAGGCCTGGAAGACTCTTTAGGTACAGTCGTAAACATAAGTTTCATTACACATATAAACAAATAAAATAAATTGCTAACTAACTACTAGTGTTTGTCAATTACTATCTCAGCCAGTGTTGATAATGATGTTGTGGTCCTTGCGTAAATGTGGCCTGCTGTACTATTGAGGACAAAAGTTTCTTTCCTCATTGGGGTGACTTTAGTAGCCATTTGACTGCCTTTCTCCATTAGTGAGCTGTATATTTTTCTTATAAATTAATCAAGAAGCAGCTTCTAACTTTCAGCAAACACTCACACACAAATTAAAGCAATAAAATCATAGGAGTACATGAAAACAATGGTGAGATATCTGTATCAGACACCCCTAAGTGGAAAGAAATTATTGTCCGTAATAGTACAGTACATTGAGGTGGTTTGGACATTGAGGTGCTGTACATTGAGGTGGTTTGGACATTGAGGTGCTGTACATTGAGATGGTTTGGACATTTGTAGATAATGCAAAATTGGAAATTTACAAAGGTGTACAAGAGTAAGGTGGAGGGACCTGGAATGAAAAGTAGACCACCAGGCAGATGAAGGAAAGAAATGTAAACAGAAGGGGAGGGCTTAGCCAAGGAAAAAGGAAGTGCTGGAACAGGGAGAACTGGAAGCGTTTATGTCCTTTGGGAAAAGTTCCCGGAGAGAGCGAGGCATCAGAGCTATAGATAGATATTAGGCTCTCTATATAAAATAAATAAATTTAGCACTATTCTTTTGATACAGGCTCCGTAAATCTCATCGTCTGAATTGTAATGAATAACACAAATCTGGGAAAATATTTGGTAGTCTGCAGTGAGGGATGAGTATAAAATAAAGTGGCGGAGACAATAAATTATTCAAGTAAGTGTCAACATCAGTTATACCTCCCAAGTTGAGGCACCGTTGACGACGCGATAACACCCATCCTGATACGAGATGTAATGATCCAAGGACGCATCACATAGGGAACGGGTTGAGGGGATAGTAATACTGGGATCTGCAAGTATACAACATAATTAATAGGCACATGTATAGGTATTTGGAGGAGTACTGACTGGGTTCATGCTCTTGACAAGGGGAGACGAGTAGGCCTATATACAAAATAACCATGTAAGGAAACACTTCTAACTTAATTTAGGGGAATATTCTTTTGTTGGTACATTGGAGTGCCTTGATTCCTCCAGAGTCTGCCAGGAAACAGGAATTAGCAAAAATTATAGTGGCCTGTTGCTTGGAAGAATTGGAAAAATTGACCTTCCAATTCATCAACAATAGAATCTCCCCTTAACCCTCAAACTATGGGTGACGAAAATTCTCATCACCAGCAACAATCTGCGGTCCCTAATAAGCTAGTTTCAGGCAGGCAAAACTGAGGGTGAGAGCCAATGGACTACCCCCCAGCCCAGCCAGCCAGCCACCTCCACTCAGTTGGACTAGAGCAGTGAAGGTGGAAGGACATATTTTCATCACTCCTCTTGTCCTCTAATTACCATCTGATATGTAAGTAAAACACACTAATTAAGAATCACCCCTTAACCTCCTTATACTGACTGACCTGGGTGTTGCTGACATACATAACTTCTCATTTCATCACATCCAAGACTGTTCCAACGTCCAGCCTCGTGGTAAGGTAACATCTCCACACACAGCTCTCTCGATCTCCACTGAAAAATATACATACATGATGTAGACACCCCCGAAATACAATAAAAATATATTATTCGTATCCACTACATCATTTTACACCCAGTCCATAATTGAAGACCACAAAATGTTTTCCCAGGCTTCTATTATTAATTTCCATACAGACTATATAAGTGATTTACCGAACCAGTGTTAAAATAAAATATTAATTACTGATATGAAAGCCAAGTTCAGTACTGTGGCCAAACAATCAAACATTTCAAATGAACCCCGTGGGTGGAGTACGGGGTTCATCTGAAGTATTTAATTAATATTTAATTTTTGGAAGAAAAAAAAAAATCATGTGGTAATGTGTTCATTATCATGTCAGGACTTTATTCTGAAAGTTTGTCGGTAAAATTTGGAATCACCCTGTATATCCAATCTACTATTCGTTCAGACCATTAGGATACATATATACATTCGATATACATAGATACATATCTGTTTATAGAATAATAATTTGTTACACAGTATATCCAACATACCCTTCTTTGAGGCCTTAGGTTGGGTTCACCTACGGCCCAGTTGGTGTAGGTCATAGTGGTTTGGTCCATCCAGTAATACCTATAGTTTTGTTGTTGTAGACCAATCCATACAGATGTCCTTACTGTACTCATGGCACTTGTTAGATAAGCTGTACAGGAATTTCACATATAAATACAGGGATACATACAACATAACAAAATTAATAGAAAAATATCTATAGATTTGTTTGTGTTAGTAGCCTGTGACTCTTTGGAGGCCTCGACCGAGACTATTGAATGTTGCTGTAGATGGAAAGTATAGTGGAGCTTCATTGTGTAAGTTGTTTCCCTTCTGCCCCTCTAGATAGTGACACCTTAATTATTTATATACATCACTATACATGTCACTGTAGGCTACTCATGTCACTGGTTAGGTAAGCTGTGACGAGAAGGATGTAAATGGTTGTTAATGGTTGAACAATAGTGTGTAAGCAAGTATGGCCAGACTTTGGGACTTGGAGATCAACTTTAAAGATAGAAAACCAACATAAAATTATTTGTAGCTTGCAACCCCGTAGGAGAGTATTGCCTGTAGTGATGTGGGCAATATTTTAAGGTGGTAATTCTTTTTTGGTACTATGGAGTGCCATGATTCCTCCAAAGTGTGCTAGGAAACAGGACCAGAAGAGCAAAAATAATAAGTGTTCTTTTGCTTGGAATAGTTTGGAGGATTCAGGTGCTCCAGATTTACCAACAGAAAACTCCCCCCTTAAGGGTTTTGGCAACATTGAGGTGATTTCTTTGCTGGTATAGTTTGAAGGAATCAGTAACCCTCTACTTTAACAATTCATGAGTTGTCATACCATTAATTAAAGGGGTAATGCACTCTTGGTAAATTCGAGTCCCTTAATTCCTTCAAAGTAAGCAAGGAAACAGGAGGAAATTAATAAAAATATTGATGTCCACTTGGTTGGATTTGTTTGGAATCATTTGCTCCAGATTAACCAACTCTGTACTACCCTCTAAAAATGATAGTGGGCCATATTCAAGAACATTCATGGTGCATACAATGGTCTGGTGCCGGAAAAATGACTCTGTAGTGTTGTTATGGCATCATCGTACCAGTACCACGCGTGCCATATTGAACAGCATCAATGTTCTTGAATATGGATAATAATTGTATTGTGTTTACATCAAAATTACCTTGTTCAATATTAGAGTGAATACTGGCCACATTTCCACTTGAACTGATGTTCTTACAAGCACCAATGGCAGTCTCAATATCAACACTCTCTTGGAATATCTTAAAACATTTCGTTCCTGAAGAAAGATAGAAAATAGAAATATTCATAATGCACCCAATTCTACATTATACATTATAATGTGCAATACAATACTTAAAAATTTACATTAACTGTTCTATACATTATACAGAACTAAACATTATACATTATGTATGATACTAATCGATACATTATATCATAAAATATACTTACACTGATGATCACATTATACTGATCAATATCTTACTCAGAAGATTAATTTTACTCTCATATATCTATACATTATTATAATATATAATACATTGTACTGTTCAGGAAAATACTCATAAAATTGAACTTTGCTGAATGAAATGAGAAAAGGAATATATATATATATATATATATATATATATATATATATATATATATATATGCAAATAAATCACTTGGTGGCACGTGATCCAGGAATATGCGTAAATCCATATATTTATATATATATATATATATATATATATATATATATATATATATATATATATATATATATATATATATATATATATATATATATATATATATATATATATATATATATATATATATATATATACGTTTCAGGACACACACACACACACACACACACACACACACACACACACACACACACACACACACACACACACACACACACACACACACACACACATTCTCTCTCTCTCTCTCTCTCTCTCTCTTTCTCAAGCCAAACCACGTATGAATACCTGTATATATCCAGTCACTGGGACAGTATCCTTTGGGTGCAACTGTAGGCTGGTGTTTAGGATAGAAGTCTTGGTACGGCCTCTTACATACATGACCCTCTGGCACGGCACAGTTTTGGTCATTCCAGTAGCCTTGGTTCCCTGCGTACATGCTGATACAGTCCTCTTGATCTGAAAGGCATAGTGGATATAACAATCACTTGTTTTATACCGTTGATAATATGGATGCATTGTTCAATATTTATGTTTGTACACTCTCAATCCAAAATTTTGATCACACACCTATAACAAGAGTGGAACATGAGGGATTACTGTAGTACATCTATAGTGTACCCTCTTCCCATATGTAACCAAACTAGGGGCAGAATGTAACAACATTAATGGTGTTCACGATGGCATGGGAGCGATACGATGACTCCTTAGACACAAATCGGAACCATTGTACAGTACATGCAGTACTGTACGTTACCATACCGTCGTCAACGACACGGATGTTCTTCCGTGCGAGGCATTATTGTCAAACTTACCAAAAATATTATTGGGTTCTCCTTGTCTCCAGTTCACAAAATCAAATGGTGTTTCGTCCAGCCAACTGTAACCAGAGTCCTCTAATGCCTTTCCTCCAATCCACACTAACTCTACATTGAGGTTGGTGAGCTGTAAAGAGAGACCAATATTACAACAACCGCCAGGACAAATCCTTAAGGGGATCGTATACGTTTGGCATTTACAGTCGTGGACTTAAGTTTCAATACGCATATGGTTAATTCAAGGAATTGCTGACTAATGTTTTCACATTCTTATAGGATATTATTTTGTAAAATAACAGAGGGTGGTATTTATCCTTCTTATTGGAAAGTTCTCATAAAAAAAGAGAGGGCGCCAGCTTAAGGGCCTGGACAATCCTCTCACGAGTCTTCATGACAAACTCAAGTAAAGACTCCGATTGACCCTCAAGCTCACCACTCCAGGCATTACACACCACTGACAATGTGCCCCGAACCTCATGACCAAACACCAGCTCATTGGCTGAGAAATCAAGACTCTCAGTAGACACCTAACGGACGGTAAACAGCACATACGAAATAACAGTGTCCCAATCTCTCTGGTGGTCTAGACAAAACTTTCTCATCATAGACTTAAGAGTCTGGTGATGGTATTCAAGGGCACCCTGAGACTGCTGATGGTAAGTGCTATAGATACTATATGAAGCACACCTAAGTTCTTCAAGGTCTGACAAAGCAGGTTACAAGTAAAGTTAACACCACGGTCTGACTGGACCTCTTTTAGGAAACCAAAGTGAGTGAAGAAGTGAATCAAATGTTTAAAATTAAGTACTGTGCGAGCATTCATGGATGACATGGGAATAGCCTCAGGATAACGAATGGTAAGATCCATAATGGTCAACAAATACTGATTTCCGGCACTGGTAGCTGGTAAAGGACCAACCATGTATATCAGGACACTAGTATAAGGAGATTCAACCACAGACATGGGACCTGTGGGTAAACTAGGGAGCTACCGATCTCTTCAAACCTGTTTCCTGGTTTTGTTTGGAGGAATCACAGACCTTCCAATTTATCAACAATAGAATCTACCTATAAACTGGACTCCAAAGAAGTGATGGGAATCGACTGATAAAATAACTCAATAAATATTGCTTACCTTTGACATGATCCAATAGTTTTCCTCAAGGGAATGAATGGAAGCCAATTCTCCTCCATCCTCTCTGCATTTGACGTGAGATTCCCACCAACCTAAAGCCTTCTCACCTCTCACGCTGTCAATCCCTACAAACTTGTAACAAAAATCCTGGTAGAGAAGCCAAGTGTTGTCTTGAGTTGTACTGGTGGTGTTGGTGTTGTCTTCAGTTGTACTGGTATTGTTGTACACGTCAAAACAGTAAACATCTGGTGTTGGCGTTGGAGGTGGTAGTGTTGTCAGTGGCATCCCTGTATGAGTGATAATACATATATTCCAAAATTATTACGGAGGGTACCGTATACCTTGTTGATTAATCTGGAGCAACTGATTTCTCCAAACAATTCCAAAAAACAGGCCACCATAATATTTTCTCATGTTTCCTAACATACTTGAAGGAATATATCCGATCCAATATACCAACATTGTGTTACCCCCTTAATTAAGAGGGTAATATTATACTTTTGGTACAATAGAGCTTTAATTCCTCCAATATGCATCAGGAAACAGGACCAATGAATAAATATAGTAGGAATTGTTTGGTGAATCATTACGCTCCAATGTACCAAATATATTATTCCCTTCGCAAACTCACTACTGTATTACCATATCTACAATACTCGTATAATGGTGTTATAGTTACTCACTTACAACTTACAGTACCAGGCCTACCCTGCCTCCATAGAACACCACACACCACACCCAAGTCCCCATGAACCACCCCTTAATCAACCTCTCACTGACTCATACTGCTATGTGTTTCAGATACAAGAGTCGACGACACTGGGTGACTGGAGGTTCACACCTTGTGGGTTACACACATTGACAACCCTGGAGTGATGAACGCGGCAGTGGAGGAGACTGTACAGTCGCGGCACATAATCCTTCACCAGACTTCCCCGTACACCCTGATCAAGGACTATGTGCCGCGACTGTACATATATGATAATTACAGGAAAAGAGTGTTCGAGCAAAACTGACTGGTGTGCTTAGTAAAGAAATTATATGAATTCCTTTAATCTGCTTCATTCAGCTCGATCCAAATGAATCCGTGACAGTCTACAATGAGGGACCAAATATAAATTGAAGTGGGAGATATAATTATCATTATTTGATTCATTATATATCAAGGGTCAACAGTATTTTGTTTACCTTCAGCAGCCTCACATATGAAGGCCCTGGGCTGGGCACAAACCGCTGTGGAAAACAAGAAGTTCCTGGAAGTGACCTGGACACAGAGCTCTCGGCCGTTGTGTGTGTCTGGTTCCTCAGATGCCCAGTCCTCAGTGATGGTAAATGTGGAGCCGTCAAGCCATTCGTAATCTGGTAGGATGCAAACAGGGTACAGTAAAGGGACCTCCATTTAAGGGACTTCTGATTTATCTCTCTAATTTCAGGCATATCATGTCAAACCAAGTGCCACATCCAGGCTGGTCTGGGCTATGCTACCGCTGTGTCCAGACGGCATTGTAAAAATGTTGTATATTAATTTTGCTACAATGCTTATGAACATAATTTCGCTTTTTATTCTCACCATTAACTCTTCCTCTTTCCAATGAGACCAACCCCAGCTCTATGACTCCTGGTTACTGAGATATGATGTGGTGAAGGATAGCTTTTACCCGGGTTGGGTGGCAGTGATGTTGGCTTGGTATAGAGAGGCGTCAATCATCACCCACCTTTCACTTTATCCCGTTTTCCGTACATGGTGACACACTTTCCAGCATTTCCCATACAATTGCAAAGTTATAAAGGGTGTTTCAAAATTCGTTACCAAATGTTATGGGTAAAATGTATTGTGAATAATAAACACAATGCGTTATAAAAATACTTTATTTAGGAGATAAACGACTATTATGAATTATACACTAGCAATGCACTGTCTCTGAACAAAATTAAAAATATTAGTCACTTTAACAGCTTGTGTAGTGAAGCCATGTACAGTACTCCCAGAACTAGTAATGCTGTGACATTTTCATAACATAAACATATGTATTTGTCCAAGGGTATTATGTAGATATGTATGGCGTGCAGCATGTACTGTAGCTGCGATGTGTGAGATATATAGCGGTAATAACTAGTTGGTAACACGACATAGACGTCACCTGTGCCAGAATGTCCGACAGTGCAGCTCATTTCGGCTACAGTATCATGGTTTGTTCGTTGTTCAAGACTTCTCAGGTTATTCGAATCCAAACTGTAGTCGGGTTGATGGCGGTATGGACTCACAGGAGAGGAATTGATGTTTCGTAAACCGTAACCATCTCTTACCCTCTCTCTCTCTCTCTCTCTCTCTCTCTCTCTCTGCCGTAGTATTACCAACGCATCCTTGTCTTCTTATCAACATATTAGAGCAGCTAACTCAGCATCCTACCAGTATTCCAGACCACCTTGGAGATCAGTTTATAATTCTTGACTTATTCCTTACCTCTCATCCTTCTGCTTATACCTTTCTTGTACAGGCACCCCCTACCCTCCTCAAGAATAATATCCTACCTTTCTTGTACAGACACCCTCTACCTTCCTCAAATCCCTCCTTACTTCTCCCTTCCACCAGTGAATGGTTTGAGGGAGAGGAGTTCGCTACTAATGTTTCGGGGTTAATATCTCGGCCAATGTTGACAACGCTGGGTAGCCCTCGAGGGAGTGTGACTAGTTGGATCTCATTTTAAGGGACTTTTGATTTAGGGGACTTCAGATTTAAGGAGCTTCATATTCTACCTGACAAACTAACAGAAAGGACCATTAAGGGGAGATTTTCCTGTATTGGAAGGTCTCTGATTCCCCAAAATATGTCATGAAACAGACGCCCTCAATCTAGCTACAATTAATGTCATCGAGTGATGAGGCCTGATAGAGCCACGCGCGTGACGACCTAGTACCAAGCAATTCTATCAATTTACTCTATGAATTTGTGAGAATAGACATGTAAATACATTTACAAAATATAATAAATGTTGTATCTGCATGAGGTGAAATCTATACCCATATTTCGTGTACTTACACACACGCTAGTGGCTAGTGGTACTAATGGGGGATCTACTTCGTAGCATACTTTGAAGGAATGAGAGACCTTCCAATTCACCAACAAGGGAATCTCCCCTTAAAGAAAAGGTTGAAAAATGTGTCCGCTAGGTGATTCGAAAAATGTTGTATAGCAATCATCATTTTCAAACAAATATACCGGGTCATTCTCAAGTCCGGAACCTTTTTACCAAGTAAGGAATATTTTCGGTAAGTACGGGACCTTCTTCAGAACGGGGCATCGTATTTTCAAGTAAGGGACATTTTTCGTAAGTAAGGGACATTTTCAAATAAGGGACATTTTCAAATAAGGGACATTTTCAAATAAGGGACATTTTCAAATAAGGGACATTTTGAAGTAAATGATATTTTCAAGTAAAGTATATCCAACTTACATCCATTTATATCCAACTTACACCCTTTGCATCCAATTTACACCCATTTTCATCTGACATACAGTATATCTATTTACACCAGACGTACACCCATTTACATCCAAATTACATCCATTTACATGCAACATATACTCATCTTACCTGTATTGTTCACCATCTTAAGTCCAACCCAAAATGGTTCAGGAAAATATCCCCATCTTCTCCTTGTCATAAACCTGAGAAAATAATAATATTGAAGAAAATAATAATATAATAACAGATCTCAGGTTTTAACTCAGATGGGCTAGATTTTATTATGATCAGCGAGTGTACATACATCATCACATTTAGTTGCTCTTTACTATGATATACAGAGGAGATTGGCTTTTCCATTACAGTCTTACTCACCAACACATTTGTCATAGAATGGAATACAGTCAACCCCGGATATACAATGAATAAAACCTTGTAACTCAGTCCCTCATTAAATAACACCAAATGTTTTTCTACCCTTTTGTTATTCATTACTCACCACTTCGCTTTACACTCAATGAAGACCAAATATTTTCCAGGTTTCTATTATTCATTATCCACTACTTCATTATGCACTCACTGTAGACCACCAAATGTTTTCCCAGACTCTGCTATTCATCATTTATCATCTAGGTTTCTAGGGTCTACTATTTTTTGCTCACTAATGCATTCAGTTATATGTATTTCAAGGCCAGTGACATATAGATTATTTGCATTTGCGTCTGAACTAGGTTACTGACTGACATGGCATTGTAACACACCGTATTTCACACACTCTCCTAAATAGGGAAAATATAACCAAGAATCTACTCCGCCTCAATATCTAGTCGAAAGGTGAGTCATCAAAAAGTCAAATGACAACTCTGTGTGGCCTGAGGTGTGGATATCATAACGCTTCAGCTTCCTTAATTAAACTCCATCACAGGACAATATATTTCAGTACACGTTTTATATTATTTAGTCGTCAATAATTAGGGTGTGTGTCAAGAGTACACGTCACGGACATACGTTATGATATCCACACCTCAGACCGCACCCAGTTTTTGATGACTCACCTTTCGACCAGATATTGATGACATGTCTCTAACACTAATGAGGCGGAGTACATTCTTGGTTATATTTGTCCTATCTATGAGGGTGTCTGAGGGTGTGTTACAATACCATGTCAATCAGTAACCTAGTTCAGACGCTAATGCAAAAAAAAAAAAAAAAAAAAAAAAAAAAAAAAAAAAAAAAAAAAAAAAAAAAAACGATATGTCTCGGGTCTTGAAATGCATAGTAGGAGTCTAATACATTATATACTCACCAACGCATTTCATAATCCTCTTGAACATCATTGAGTACCAACAGATGAGCCCCGAACGACTGACACATGCTCTCTGCTATTTCCCAAGAAAGTGGCTCTATGAACGTCTGAAATATAAAAGAGATATAAAACTATTATTGGTTTGCTTTGGTCTTTGATCTCCGAGTGTACGATGACTATCTATTGTATCTTGGGAGCTTTCATAAATATACCACGCCATCGTCAATACCATCAATGTTCTTGCATACGGCCATAAATCACACTGAAATTTGTTTATACTAATAATTTTTAAGAATAATTCATTACTTACCTGATAACAGTTATTGTATAATTTCATCCAACCACTAGCACAGGGTAAATTAGCCCGTGTACTAGTACTAGTAGTAGGAGTAGCAGTACTAGTAGTTCTAATAGTAGGAGTAGCAGTACTAGTAGTTCTGATAGTAGGAGTAGCAGTACTAGTAGTTCTAGTAGTAGTAGTCGTAGTAGTAGTAATAGGAGTGGGTGTTGTAGTAGCAGGAGGGAGTAAGGCAGTTGTAGTTGTTGTAGTAGTTGTTGTTGTATCGTGATGACTTGTAACATTATACTGACCTGGTGAGTTTAACAAGGTATAAATTAAAGATAGGTTCTATTGTTAGTGAACTGGAAGGTCTGTGATACTGTATGTACCTCCAAATAATGCCACCAAACACATCCCCTATTAGTACCAATGAGGGCGTCTATTGTCTGGCATAGTTAGGAGGAATCAATATCCTTCCAATTTACCAACATGAGAATCTCCCCTTCATAGGTAGTACAGTTAGTCTAAATGGAAATAAATTACAAAACTCTGAGAGAAAATAATATTGGTGGTCTTCAATCAATGAGGGACTGACTAAGTGTAAAATAAAATGGTAGATACAAATAATTTCTTCAATGTATATCGAGGGTATAATATATTACAGAATTAAATTTGGTACACAGAGGAATATGCCCAACCCTTAGGCCTATCTCTTACAACAACACGATGGTGAACTCACATATATAGCGATGACGATTACTGCACTGTTCCTTGTACCACTTTCCTACATGCATACTCTCACCTAACTTGACCATCACACACACGTTGTAGGTCCACTTCAACTCCCCTGCCAAGCCAGAAAAAAAAAAAAAAAAAGAGATAGATACCAATGCATAAATGAAAAGTCCAAACAACAAAATATATACCTAAAAAAATAATTACATACATTATACAGTACATAGGTAAAAAGATACACAAGTGAACTCAAGTATATATAGCTGTTACGGACACATGAAACAGACACACTTCAAATGGGGGTCCCCTTATGAACTACTATATCATAGGACGTGTTGCCGCTAAATACTCATACTACCCAATGCTACACACACACACACACACACACACACACACACACACACACACACACACACACACACTCACTCACTCACTCACTCACTCACTCACTCACTCACACACACACACACACACACACACACACACACACACACACACACACACACACACGCACGTAACGTCTTATTTTACCCAGTGTTCAACAAGGGACTCCTGCATCAGGTTGTCAGTTTCATATGTCCCCATGAATGAAATGTATTATTAAAACCCACCTAAATAAAATACAAATACATTCAAATTCTTAATAAATAGGTAGTAAGGTAAACCAACTCACCTTCTAAGTGATTCCAATTGGTGTAATGAAGACTATCTCCACTAACCCATTGAAAGGTGTTTGTATCATTGCTCCAAGATAAACCAAACCAAGCCAACTCTGTATTCTGGGCCAGGGAACCCAAATGCTCCGCCTCAAGCCTGAAAATGTTAAGTACATGAAAAAAAAACGGAGATTCTCTTTGGGGCAAATTGAAGGGCTACTGATTCCTCCAAACTATTTCAGGAAACAGACAACCTTATGACTACTTAACGGGCATTTGTTTCATGGCATTATTTTGAGGAATTGGAGACATATCAATTACCAACATGAGAACCTCCCATTATGACTACACTCACAAGGCACAACAACCACAGCATATTCCCATCCTGTCACACACACACACACACACACACCACTACTCAATCATCCTTTAATTAGCCCTCTAAGTGTGGGCTTTCTCGAGCATGGTCACTTTTTCGCCCTGTACATTTTCACGTCTCGGACTCAAAACGTATACAACACATTTGTTTACTAGCTATTAGCCATCAAATGTGTTGTTTACAATATCGGCGTGAGTACTGGATAAAGACCCACAAGACAGGGAGGGGCCAACACTCGGTAATGTCCACAATTTAAGGATTAACCATAATATATGTACCAGTAAATTGTAACATAGTAATATGCTTACTGATCATCAATAACAGCAAGTTGACCTCCTTGGGCTTTGCAATGTTCTCGTGCAGCCATCCATGTTGCACGATATGGACCAAGGCTGTAGCAACTCCCTTCATAGTATATTGTATTACTCTGAAACTGTAAGAATAATAATAATAATAATAATAATAATAATAATAATAATAATAATAATAATAATAATAATAATAATAATAATAACATTTACTGAAACTCTAAGAGTATATAAAAAAAAATCTTCTTCTACCAATCCCCCTGACATGATGATATAAATTATAACATGTTGACTGACTGACTGATATTATGCGCCGCAACAGCGAGGTAACATAGCGCCAGAAGAAGTGATAGAGAGGTGAAACAGCAAGCAAGAAGGACATAAGAAGAGAAAAGATGGACTGTTGAAGAACTGAAAAGTAATTGCTGAGGCCGAAGGAGCGCCCAAACCCTTAAAGTATTGCTCACTACAGATATAAAATGTCGGTTTTACTAATGTTGCACAAAGACAATCTAACCTAGCCTAACCTAACCTAATCTAACTGAATTGAACCTAACCTAACCAATCAGAACAAACGAAATTTTAAACCCACCTTTGCACACCTATCAGAAGGAACTCTTGGTTGAATAAATGTTGTTGCTGTTGTTGTTGTTGTGTTAATAGGAACTGTTTGTTCAATGTTTGTTGTTGTTGTGTTAATAGGAACTGTTTGTTCAATGTTTGTTGTGGTTGTTGTTGTTGTGTTAATAGGAACTTTTTGTTCAATGTTTGTTGTGTTAATAGGAACTTTTTGTTCAATGTTTGTTGTTGTTGTTGTGTTAATAGGAACTCTTTGATCAATGTTTGTTGTTGTTGTTGTTGTTGTTGTTGTTGTTGTGTTAATAGGAACGTTTTGTTCAATGATTGTTGTTGTTGTTGTTTTGTTAATAGGAACTTTTTGTTCAATGATTGTTGTTGTTGTTGTGTTAATAGGAACTTTTTGTTCAATTATTGTTGTTGTTGAGTTAATAGGAACTCTTTCTTCAATGTTTGTTGTTGTTGTTGTCGTTGTTGTATTAATAGGAATTCTTTGTTCAGTGTTTGTTGTTGTTGTTGTTGTTGTTGTTGTTGAGCTAATAGGAATTCTTTGTTCAATGTGTGCTCTTGCTGTTGTTGTTGTTGTTGTTGTGTTAATTGGATGGTGGAGACCCAGCCAGTGTTCAAATCTATGACGTTCCAGGTTAGTTAATGAGGATGTAGGAGTGGTGGTTGTGGTTAACGTTTCCTGTATGTATTCCTTGTAGGCGCGATGCTCATAATTTACACCCGAACGCTGAGTGAACCTGTGCTGCCCAACTTCACGCTTCCTTCGATCTACAAACTGAAACAACATAATCATCATCAATACCCCATTTCTCTTTTTTCAAGGGGCGGAGAAGTTCTTAGACCAGTGCAGGACTCTTGACAGGCAAGGGGTCCAACTCCGAGGCTATTGAACCTTTGGTGGGATCATTATTTGAGAGCGGGGCTACCCAACCCTCACTCCCCTCCCGTATCGTAGTGGATGCGAGGCTGACTGCAACATCGTAAGATTATGATGGGCGATGGGGACGCCACTTCCCTACGCCAAACCAAACATATATCCAAAATACTCTAGTTACGTTTCCGGAAATGTAATTCGAAGGGCTGTATGAGAGAACATTTATGGTATTGACCAATGGTGCGGTATCGGTACGATGTCTTCATAGACACATTACAGAGACATCGTACTGGTACCACGCCATCGTCAACACCACGAGTATTCTTGTATACGTCCCACAACCTCACACATACATATCAAGCTAAATCAATATTATACGGAAAATATATTAGCTGTGTCTTCCTGTAAATCCACAACAGTATTATTTCGAAGAGAAGATATGTATGTAACTGTAACCTCTACAAAAGCAACAACAGTTCCCTTAATAGTACCATTGAGGGCGTCTGTTTTCTGACATAGTTAGAAGAACTCGATAGTATTTCAATTCACCAACAAGTGAATCTCACCTTAACGAAAACAAACAAATGTTCTCATACTTACATAAACATCTGGTGTACATTCGTGTTTGGATGATTTGCACACGTATGTCATAAGTTGTTGACAGTTATTCACTCTCCAAAAACCATTGGCTGATAGGGAACCACATCCAGGGGTGATAGCTGTGTACAGAGGAGTCTTAGTATAGTATAGTAAAATATCGGTGGTGTTAGGTAGTACCGATACAATGGCTTTATAATCGTTACAGTAGGGAGGGGGAGCACTCTCCATTAAAAACCCATGAGTCAATCGTGAGTGGTCAATGTGGAGACGGAGAGTCTAATAGAAGGGAGTAATGGAAAGGAAAGGAGAAAGGGTGTAATCGAAGTGAGGGAGTGTGTAATGGAATGGACGAAAGGTGTAATGGAATGGAAGAAGGGGGTAATGAAAGGGAGGAAGGGTGTAAAAGAAGGGAGGGAGAGGTAATGGATTTGAAAAGGGAGTAAACGAAGAGAAGGAGGATGTAAAAAAAGGGAGGGAGGGTGTAAATAACGTATTTTTAGGGTATATTATATAGTATTATGATATCATTTGTTTATTTTTCAGTATACAACTTACCCTAAAAAATCTGGTGAACGAATTTTTAATCATCCTGTACATATATAAAATATATAAAATTCACCAGCCATAGTAAGTATCTAAATGTGTTTGGAATAGCCTGAAAATGGAGTATCAAATAAGTATGTATGTAACAGGATAAGTGTTGTAATTGGTTCCCTGGTTCTGTATGTACAGTATGATTATCAAATGATGCCAAATTTTAACAAGGACAACAACGCCTGGATACTTAGTATGGCCCGTGAATGTATGGACTCCGTTGAGAACAATACTCAAAGGAGGGAAAGTATCGATATATATATATATATATATATATATATATATATTATATATATATATATATATATATATATATATATATATATATATATATATATATATATATATATATATATATATATATATATATATATATATATATATTAAGGGGAGATTATCTCGGTGGTAATTGGAGGGCTAACAAATCTTCCAAACTAAAACATGAAACGACAGATCCCCTATTAGTAACGTTGAGGTAATTAGTATCCCAGCATAGGTTGGAGGAATCAGTAGCCCTTCAATTAACCAAAAATATAATCCCCCTTTATTAAATATGTGGTAAGTGACTCACAAAGTTCTGTATATAACCAGTTGTTGAAATGGATAGATGAGTTGTCTGTCCATCTCCATGTTGCTATGTGTTCACCAGCGTCAAAGTATATACCCAACCAACCCGTCACGTCACCATCTGTAGTAGGCAGATTTAAAGTAACTCATTAAGAGGCAAAAATGTATACTTTTGGGAAACTGGAGGAATCAAAGTATGTCAGGTAAAATTACCTGCTTATTTTTCTCACTTGTGAAAACACAACTACTCAGAAAATTCAAAAATATGTCCAATTTCGTTCGAGATACCTAGACAAATCCGTTTGAAAAAGAATAAATTTCAGTAATAGGGAAAGATGGATGTTGGTAGAGGTTGTAGAGTTTGTGTATATCAATGATTGAGGGCATCGGTTAACTTTAGCATTAGGGAGTTGAACAGAAATAGGACGAGACCAAGTGACTTGGTGAGTTCAGAAGAACATTGTCCAGTGTAACTGCAATAGAATAGTATAAATGATGTAACTTTACGGCGAAGAGATTGTGTTGTAGTGAATCAGTAAGAGGAGGAGAGTTGAAGAAGCTAAAGACCTTTGATACCATCTTAACCAGGAGTGTAAAGGCTTCGATCCTTGGCTAGATGTGATTCATCATGTCAAGGAATCGGGACACAACTTCTGACTGCGAGTGTACCAAAAGTGTATTTATTACCCCTATAAAATATTAATAACACAAACTAACCTGACTTCAGGATATATAGAAATATTGCTAACACAGACCAACCTGACTTCAACAGTGACATCACATAATCGTTCTCTTGTTGGGAATGTATTGATGTCAGCTGACCTCCGACTTGCTGACACAACTTTCCAGCTTCCCTAAACGTGGCTAATTTCTGGGAAAAACTCGAAGAATGAGAATAACACCACTGTGGAGGTGCTAAGTTTTGGGTACCACCAGTTTTGTGTTGTACCAGTGTTGCTGCTGAAACAAACAGAGAGAAAATAATAATAATAATAATAATAATAATAATAATAATAATAATAATAATAATAATAATAATAATAATAATAATAATAATAATAATAATAATAATAATAATAATAATAATAATAATAATAATAATAATAATAATAATGATAATAATAATAATAATAGTGCATGTAGTAATATATGTAGAAGTGTTGCTGAAACGAACAGAGAATAATAATAATAATAATAATAATAATAATAATAATAATAACAGTGCATGTACTTGGTAAGACGTACAGTCGCGGTCAAAAATAATCATCCATATAGAGGTAACTACTCACGTAAAAGTTTGACAGCTTTTCTCTGTTCCATAGCTAATAAACTTTCCAATAAATAGATTAACTACCATCTTTTAATTTACTACAAGCAGCTACACACTACTTAAAACAAGAACATTATATGTGAACGTGAAAACATTAGACTGTAAATTGTTTGAGATACCCATATGTGGATGATTATTATTGACCATGACTGTACACGGGTGTTGCTGAAACAGAGAAATACTAATACTAATAGTAATAATAATAATAATAATAATTGTAATAGTAATAACAGTAATAGTGCATGTGTATGCAACAAGAAAAGTTAGGTAGGTCTCTCTCTCTCTCTCTCTCTCTCTCTCTCTCTCTCTCTCTCTCTCTCTCTCTCTCTCTCTCTCTCTCTCTCTCTCTCTCGAATATAACCGGTGTGTGTGTGTGTGTGTGTGTAAGAAAGACATATCTGTCTATACTAACCCATGAAAATCAGCACCAACTTCATTTTCTTGGAGTGATTGGAACACTGCAATGAAACACATGCAGATTCAATACTCGTATGTTACTAAGGGAGTCTAGCTGTTTTCTGGAAAATTTTGAAGCACTGATCCCTTCCTTACTCGTATGTATTTCTGGTTTACTTTGGACGATTCAGTAGCCTACAAAACATTACAAACAAAAACACACAACAGTTTCCCTACTCGTATGTTCATCTGGTATAATTTTGAGGATTCAGTCGCCTACAAGACATTGCAGAACACACACTCTGTTTTTTCCTGGTCTACAGTAGTTTGAAACAACCAATAGCTTTCTAAAAATTCACCCCACCCCCGAAAGGTGATAAAGAGTTGAAACAGTAAGCAAACACGAATGAAACAGAAGGAAATGGAAGGAAAGGAGGGACAGGATAAAGGTGATAGAGAGGTGAATGAAACAGAAGGAAATGGAAGGAAAGGAGGGACAGGATAAAGGTGATAGAGAGGTGAGAGAGCAAGCAAGCAAGCAAGCACGATTGAATTAGAAAGAAAGGAAGGGCAGGGAAAAGGTGATAGATGTGGGAAACAAGAACGAAGGAAATAGAAGGAAAAGGGGGATAGTTGAATAGGGGGGACAGTTGAACAGAAGGGACAGTTGAATAGAAGGGAAAGAATTATATGACAGTTGAGAAGAAACAGTTGAATAGAAGGAAGGGAGGGAGGGTCAGATGAATAAAGAGATTGGCTAGAGTTAGAAGGGATGCCAAAACTCTATATAATATAGAGGAACCTCGTTAACACACCCCAACCCGAACAACGGATGGGAGAATACTGATCAACTCTCTCTCCCTCTCTTTCATAGCCCGCATCCTGTCCAACTTGTTCTAAAGTGGCTGGAAATTACTTGATAGCACAGGTGCAGATACTCCCCTCTGCTTTATTTAAGGACACTATAATACACTTTTGATACATAGGAGCATTTTGATTCCTCCAAGGTGTGTCGGGAAATAGGCAATACAGGTTCACAAATATGTAGTAATGGTGGCTGGCCTGTTGTTGTTGCTTGGAATTGTTTGGTGGAATCGGTTGCTTCAGATTTTACCACCACCCACCACTAAAACTTTTACTACCCCCTTAATGTTAGTCTGTGGTGGTGGAGGTTTAGGGTCGTATTCAAGAACATTGATGATGCATGTGTTGAACGATGGCGTGGTGACAATACGATGACTCCCCAGGCCTAGCTAGACACAATACACAGCCATCGTATGCACGCCTTGAGGTTTGTACGTAAAAAGAGAGAGATGCGTGCGTGAGAGAGAAACAGACAGACAGACAAACACATAAATTGATGAGAGAGACAGAGACAGAGACTGATGTGTGGGAGAGGGGAGGTGTAATATAAGCTTTCCCAATCAGAAATGAGTACAGACGCACCTCCATGTCAGAGAGAGAGAGAGAGAGAGAGAGAGAGAGAGAGAGAGAGAGAGAGAGAGAGAACTAGGAGCACGTATATAGAGAATATCAACACCCACGCAGGAGAGGTTATTATTTCTGAGTTTCACATGAGCGAGATATTTAATTCCCGGTGTGATATACAATGTGACCTGGGTTGATCTACTACTATAGGCCCTCGATAAAATATTAATTAGTCATTTACATATAATTATATTAATGAATAACACAAGCCAGGGAAAACATTTGGGGGTTTTCAATGGGTGACTGAGAGTAAAATTAAGTGTTGGATACAAGTATTAATTATTATTCATTGTGTATCGAGAGTTACTGTTACTATGATATTGGTCTTATCTTGTGTAACTTTCATATTATAAGTGAAATATTCCTCCCTCTCGATATTGTCACCAGAGTTATTAATTAATCTTCTCTCACAACAAACCAGGTTCTATATTACTTGGTGTAAAGCCAAACACGAAGTAAAAGAATCAACAATTATAATTAACACTAAGAAGTAGAACAAACACAGTACAATCAATTAAAATTAAATCAGAACAAATTACTCACTCAACACTTGGTATATGTACAGAGAAAAAATATATTACTATGGATGTGTTTGGGAGCCAGAGAAGACCACACAAATTCACAGAGAAATGTACTGAACATTCAGAGTAAGAAATAGTACTGGTAAATCACAATGAGAAATGACACAGCAATAATAATTATAACATTTACACAATGTTGATAAACAATTACTAGCATAATAATAATGAGACTTTACTTAATTACACAACAATTATAAGTCTTGAATTATGACAGAATTAAACACTTACTTTACTGTAAATGCTGCATGGCAACAATTTTTTAGTGACTTTACTCACTGATATAAACTTATATTGACTTAGATGAGTTCATACACGGAACACTAGCAAAGGAGATCACAAAATAATACTTAATTCTACGGAGTATAATAATGATGTAGTCTCTTCCACTGCCGCGTTCATCGCTCAAAGTTGTCAATGTGTGATTCCCACAACGTGTGAATCACCAGTTTAGCTTCTCTTAGCCGAAACACTTACCAGTATGAATTTAGGGTAGGATGCTGTGGGATGAGCAGAGGTGTAGGGATGGGGGTGGTGCAGTGGTGAAGGGGAACAGTGTAGGGAAGCAGAGATAACAATAATACAATACTCATATATAAACTAACCGTATAAATACTACTGCATAACAAACATGACTTGTAGTGTGTGTTGTCAGTGTGTGTGTTTTCAGTACTATACACTCTTGTTTGTCATTATAATATGCTTATTAGTCTGTGACGATGAAAATTTTGGTCAATAATAGTACTTTCCAGATTTTTTTTTTAAATATTATGGATAGTGGTAGTTGTGTAGGGTAATAAAATAGCCTACAAATAGATCATTTCATAGTGAACTTTCACAGCCTCCAGTGTTCATATTACTATGTGATCACTAACAGATTGAACAAAGATGATAACATATATTATCATAAGTCACGAATGTATTAGAAGCCATCTCTCTCTCTCTCTCTCTCTCTCTCTCTCTCTCTCTCTACACACACACACACACACCTATAGTATACAGTATTGCCGTGCATCACCGTGTTATTCACTGACCATCTTTACTCATGATTGTGGCTTATCAACTTATTATAATCATGATAACTGTACGGCCTAAGCTGTTCAAATTAAATGAGGTCATCTCTTGCATTTGCGGATATTTCTAACATATAGACCTATAGGGTATTTCTAACATATAGGCCTATAGGGTATTTCTAACATATAGGCCTATAGGGTATTTCTAACATATAGACCTATAGGGTATTTCTAACATATAGGCCTATAGGGTATTTCTAACATATAGACCTATAGGGTATTTCTAACATATAGGCCTATAGGGTATTTCTAACATATAGGCCTATAGGGTATTTCTAACATATAGACCTATAGGGTATTTCTAACATATAGGCCTATAGGGTATTTCTAACATATAGACCTATAGGGTATTTCTAACATATAGGCCTATAGGGTATTTCTAACATATAGACCTATAGGGTATTTCTAACATATAGGCCTATAGGGTATTTCTAACATATAGGCCTATAGGGTATTTCTAACATATAGACCTATAGGGTATTTCTAACATATAGGCCTATAGGGTATTTCTAACATATAGGCCTATAGGGTATTTCTAACATATAGGCCTATAGGGTATTTCTAACATATAGACCTATAGGGTATTTCTAACATATAGTCCTATAGGGTACTGTACAGAGACTTTGGAACGTGAGGGGACATTGTTGGTTAATCGGGAGCAACTGATTCCACCAAACTATTCCATGCAACATGCAACCATTATTTTTGTTAGTCTGGTCCTGTTTCCTGGCATACTTTGGAGAAATGAAGGATTTGTGATGTAAGTCCTACCAAAAATGATTATTACATCCTGAAGAAAAAAATAGGAAGAGAGGTTGTAGAGGAAATAGCATATATCTGTGTAATAGAGATAAGGTGATAACATTGATAGAGACCGTATATAATTATGATAAGGGGATAGTTCAGTGTTGATGATAAATCTCGAAGTAGCTGAGTCCTCCAAACTATGCCAGGCAACAGAACATCAACAACAACAACAGACCTCCAGTATTTTTGTTAGTCTGGTCCTGTTTCTTGGCATACTTTGGATGAATCAAGGCGTTCTAATGTGCCATAAGTGTATTACTAACCTAAATGAATTAATTAGATATTACACTATTTTCTATCACTTCATTGAGTCTAGTTCAACACAATTAGTCCTGTGTATAAACTATAACAACAAGCTTCAACAACAACAACAACAACAACAACTCTTCTTTCATCGCATTCCAGCACAAACTTTAGATACCATTGATATTTTGTTTACACTTCCATTAGATATAACTGAATTAGATATCAATATACAAAGAAGGTTTACTGGACACACATTCATTACAACTAATACATTACATAACATTGGATAATAAGGTATTGCTGTATGGATAATTATATAAGAAGTGGATTGTTCTTACCCACGAGGACTCAACCTATAATGTCAATAATCACAATTCCACAATGCTTATCTGTGACAAAAAAAAAAAAAAAAAAAAAAAAAAAAATCTGCCATCTTTTTGCTTTAAAGGGGTGCGGGAGTAGGGGGACAGGCTTGGGGGGGGGGTTAGGGGGGTGCGGGAATAGTGGGACAGGCTTGGGGTGGGTAGAATGCCTGTCCCCTATTCCCGCACTCCCTAACCCCCTCCCCCCCCTCAAAGCCTGTCCCCCTACTCCCTCACCCAACAAAACTCCCCCAAGCCTGTCCCCCTATTCCCGCACCCCCCTAAACCCCCCCCCCCAAGCCCGTCCCCCTATTCCCGCACCCCCTTAAAGAGTGGAACAAGGGTGAGTCTCCCCACGATACACAGTTGTTAGAATGTTCATACCTCAGGTGGTGTACATTCATTATGCCAGGGGGGATGTGTTTTCTAGCATACGGAAGTTAGAAAGTGTCAATAGCTTTCAATTTGCCAAGAAGGCCGTCTCCTTCATGAAGGGGATAGTTCAGTGTTGATAGTAAACCTATATATATATTGGTAGAATGCTTGCATTCTCTCCCGGCTTTGTGTCTCTGGTCTATTTTTAATAATAATAATAATAATAATAATAATAATAATAATAATAATAATAATAATAATAATATATAACGATATTCCAAAATCATGTCCACGTTCGTTTGAGGTGACCTGATACATTACGTTTGAAGGAGTATAAGTTATAGTAAGGAGTAAAGAAAGATGGAGGTAAAGTGTTCCAGAGTTGATCAGATGTGTACAGTACAGTACATTAAAGACTGAGAGTACCAGTAATCTTTCCGTGTAATATTTATCAATTAGGTAAAACCAATTTTACATGTGTAAGATCAGATGTCGGCCTTCCACACCATAACCAAGGACATAATTGGCTCTCAAAAGGATCTGACTTGTACACACCTTTATTAGGGAGTTGGATAGAAAAGACGAAATAAAATTTACTATTACTTGGCAAATTATAATTATATAGTTTTCAAATGTGTATACTTAATGAATATGACATGATTAAGAATATGTATATAGTTTTCAAGTGTGTATATAGCTAATGAAATTACCTTATCCATGTATAATTTAGGGGATAGTGTCCATTGTTACATTAATTGGAGTGCCTTCATTCCTTCAAAGTCAGCCAGGAAAGAACCACATTGACAAAAATAATAGTGGCATGTTATTGCTTAGAATATTTTGGAAGAATAATTTGCTTCAGTGTGCACTCGATAATTATATACATATACTTGGCCAAGGAATATTCATAGCGTATGATTCATTTTAGACATATACATACACATTATTCTCCGTGTAGGAAGCCAGGTTCATGTAGGTGTGCCGTGCCCGTTAAAAGATAAGGAAATGATAAGAGAGCTGATAAAGTGTTAAGAGAGAGCGTCTGTCTCCCAGTCAATCAGTCAATGTGTGAGAAACCTACATTACGAGAAGACGGTGTGTGTGTGTAGGAGAAGCAAACTGAGGCCGGCACTACTTACGTCATACCTACACGACATTACAAACTGAAGCATAATGAGGCTATATACAGCTCTCGTGTTGATCACAGGTATAGTTACTACATTCAGGGTCGTAATAACTCTTGGTGGGGGAGGGCAGCTAGGGGGATTATACCTCCCGGAGCAACTCATTCTAAGCAACAAAAAAGATACCATTATATTTATTCATTGGGCCAATTTTCTAACGTACCGTACTCTGGAGGAATCAAGGCACTTCAATATACCAAAAGTGTATTGCCCCATTAAAAGGATAGTATAGTTTTTGTACATTTTTACTCCCAAATATGACAGGAATCAGGACCAGATATTTGCATAGGCAAAGATATCCCTTGCGTTTTGCAGAAAGTGGAGCCTTTATATTTAAACTCTAAATATTCATGTCTCATTAAAAGCAGGTTTTAGGTAAAATCAAACTAAATAAAATTGGAAGATCTGCAAATTTAAATGCACCAATATAAGTTTTAGGTACTGTTCTTATCATACAAGAGGCTAAGGAGGTTAATACACAGTTAGCTGATGAATTGGAGAGCCTTGATAATTCCATAGTATGTCAGGACACAACAGGACCAGTTTAACAAAAATAATGGTGGTAGTTCGTTGCCTGAAATATTTTGGAGGTATCAATTGTTCCAATTTTGCCAACACTGTACCATCCCCTTAAACTTGTCAAATATCACTAAGAAATATCAGTCTGACAAAATATAAATACCTTTAATAAACCACTAGATACGTATACTGGATATGCAGGTCAGTGTTACCAGGTGAAATCTAGTTGAGGCATACCTGAGGTGGGTACGAATACTGTACAGTACAAAGTGCTGAACATTTTTGTTAGGAGAGAGAGAGAGAGAGAGCAACCTGAATTAATCATCTTATCAGTGTGTAATCAATATCTCGTTTCCCGGACCTTGCTCATTCCATCTCCCTCTCTTCCCTCTCTTTCCTCTTCTTTCATATCCTCCTTTACTTCCTCTTCCTCCCCTTCCTCTTATTCCCTTTTCTTCTTCTTTTACTTCTCTCCACCTTCCTTCCTTTCTTCTCCTCCATCTTCACCTCCTCCTCTTTAATAACCAGCTACTAATTCCTTGACACTGAGCTAAGAAACAGACCACAGAAATTAACTAAATAATGGAATAGTATGGAGGAAATCAGTAGCTCCAGATTTTAAGGGGTTGCGGTTGTAGTGGACAGGATTGAGGGGGTGGGGGGGGTTTGTTGGGGGGTGCGGGAATAGGGGGACAGGCTGGCTTGGGATGGGTAGAATGCCTGTCCCCTATTCCCGCACCTCCCTAACCCCCCCTTCCCCCCCCCAAGCCTGTCCCCTTACTCCCGCACTCCCCAAAACCCCCCCAAGCCTGTCCCCTACTCCCGCACTTCCCAAAACCCCCCCAAGCCTGTCCCCTACTCCCGCACCCCCCTAAACCCCCCCAAGCCTGTCCCCCTACTCCCGCACTCCCCAAAATACCCTCAAGCCTGTCCCCTACTCCCGCACCCCCCTAAACACACCCAAGCCTGTCCCCCTATTCCCGCACCCCCTTAAACCCCCCCCAAGCCTGTCCCCCTATTCCTGCACCCCCTTAAATAAATTACAGACCATCTATTTCACCAGTAATAGAAACGCCTTTTTGTAATTCTATAACGCCAAGTTTCTTCTATATGTATTTTTATATCCGCATTGCATTGTGTCCCATTTCCTTATCTCCGCCCACCACTTCCGTTTCCTTTACATCACTATCTCACATCCTGGTATCTCTATCTCTCTCTCTCTCTCTCTCTCTCTCTCTCTCTCTCTCTTACACGCACACGCACAAACACACATGCACACTCTCTCTCTCCCATATACACAAACACACACACACACTCTCTCTCTCCTTCGTCCTCATCTAAAAATAATTCTCTCTCTCTCTCTCTCTCTCTCTCTCTCTCTCTCTCTCTCTCAGCATGGTTGAAACAAATGTCAGCAATAAATATATCAAAATATATGTATGTTTTGTCAAAGCAAACTGATTCCTTCGAGCGCCTTGATTCCCCCAAAGTGTGCCAAGAAACATAACCAGATGAACAAAAATAATGGTGTCCTGTTGTTGCCTGGAATAGTTTTGAGGAATCAGAATTGAATTGATGAGACTTAATATATTCTAGAGAGGTCCCATGTTTCACACACATTTTTGCATTATGAAGTTTCGTTTCCTCCAAATAAAACCAGCACACGCCTCTCTTAGGTTTTGTCATAGCTGATGGTATATGTTAATACTTACACTATACATTAATTGTTTACAAGATGATTGGAAAACACATACTCTCCATGAATGCAAACCATTCAGTTGTACAGTTGTCTCTACCAGAAATGAGCACAGCATCTGGTGAGTTTATCGAAATGTGGCATTATATTTGTGTTTGTTTACATAGCGTCCATATGGTGGATATTATAGCAGGAGTAAGTTCTGTCCCTTCATATATTATTACTACAAGTAAACAAACACAGTAGTGACAAGTTTTGGTAAGCCCACTGGACGTTGTGCTCGTTACTAGTGGAGGCAATTATACACAAATATTTTATCAGGGGTGGTGGCATTATCAAGTGCAAGACTCATGGATGAGGACGACATCGATATACAGAAACACATGGAACACCTCGCCACTCACCGCTTCCCCTTTGGCTCCATGAATGAGGATCGACTACATGCCAAGGAATATATCAAGGACACCTTCAGGCAGATCGGTCTTACGGTGGTAGAACATCGCTTCAATACTTCCATCAACCCGGACCTTAGTGGAACCAGCTATGATGAGACAGTAGTAAGGGTCTTTTTTCTGCCATAATGTTCTTTTTTTCGTCGCATCCGTCTCCTTTCAGAAATTTAACAATTGCTGTTTCTCTGCCTGTTCCATGGATTGTTTTCCGTAATGTTCTCTGTTTGTGCTTTAGTAACGTGTGATACTTGTTGCAGAGCACTTGGCTATTTCAGTCATACTTTATATTCCACTGTTGTTTTGGGTGTGAATTATACTGTTTTCTATGAATCAGTGTTAAGTAAACCCTCATTATCAACTGGATTGATGAATATGTATTGCACAAAGAGTGTTTAGTGTACACGGATTCATTACAAATGCTGCAATACACACCCAAAACACTAGTTGATAACAATAAGGCATTAGGCCTCACACACATGGCCCATTCCTCAGTGGCTGGTGGCTGCCATTGTTTTGTGGTGGGATGTTGTCAACATCTACACACAGACTACTTTCTCATGGGAACCATAAATAATTCCATCATGAATGGAAGCTTGTGTCATCACATGTAATGTAGCTTGTGTCATCACTTGGCTCCTCTATCACGGTCACCAGTCGTGGGCCACTGTGGTGTGGTGGTAAAATGGACCCTGTAACCATTTCTTTTCTTTTTTTTCTTTTTTTAATGACACAAAAAAAGGCGGGGTTCCATAAAATCATATGTGGAACAACTTAATCCTCCAAACTATTCCAAGCCACAAGCCACCATTATTATTTTTTTCCATCTGGTCTTGTTTACTGGCATACTTTAGAGGAAACATGGCTCTCTACTGTATTAGTCCCAAGAGTGTATTACAACCTTAAGTAATGTTAGCCACATAAACTACTAGAGAGAATACTGTTTTCTTAATACTCGTGCCTGTCCCCTCTGACAGGAATTAGAGTTAGAGATATACTTGTACAGTACAGACACGAGCGTACACAAATAACTTTCCATGCATATAATCAATTGTATGTTTTGGTATGCAATACTTTTCCATTTATATAAACAAATATCTACACAGGTGGAGGGCGTGAACGTGATTGGTATAGCGGAAGGAGTGAGTAACAGACCAGGGGCGGTGGTGGTGGTGGGTGCCGACTATGACACCAGTGGTATAGATGACCCCATGTACAACAATGGGGCAGGTGTTGCAGCCATGTTGGAGGCTGCTTACCAGTTCTACTTCAACACCCATTGGTCCGGGATGTACGTCCTCAACTACACCACCATTTTTGTCGCCTTTGATCTCAACACCAGAGAGCATGTGGTCAGTATTCTCCCTCAACTACACCACCGTTTTTATTGCATTTGATCCCAACACCAAAGAGCATGTGGTACATAAACACCATCGATTATGTCGCATTTGATTCCAACACCACAGAGTATTTGGTGAGTAAGGCCCCTTCACGTATGTCGACTTTTCGCCGTGCACCATCCACGGCACGACGTCGTGCTTGCAAATACCAATGGGTGTCCATGAGGTGGACACCTTCACACATCCGACTACAGCCGCCGTTGTCAACACCTCGCCCATTTCAAAACGGTACCGCATAATGTCATAGACAGCGTGAAAAGCACATAACACTCTATGGACTCATTGAGGTAGGTCGACCATTTGTCGTCTTTAACTTGTTGGCGACGTTACTATCCAAAATTTAGTTTCCTGTAGTAGTACAGATAAAACAAGTATTATAGGCAGTACAATATGGAGAAGAATGGAGGGAGATAGGAGGAGGAAAGGGGAAGTGAGGGTGGGAATAAAAGGAAGATCGATATTGATAATTATGCAAGGAAAGAGAAAATGCGAGAGTTTTGGCAGTCGTGAAGAGGAAAAGGAGACTTGGTGGAAGGTATGGAAGAGAGAGTGAGAGTAAGATGCAGCTACCTTGGAAGGAAGTGGATGGAGGAGAAAGGAAAGGGAAGGGGAAGGAAAGAGATGAAATTAAAGGCGCCATCTCCTAAGTAGTGACACAGGTAGTACAGATACAGCAAATGAATCTCAGTATCTATAGTGAGAAAATGGATCCAACTGATGGGTAGGAACAACTCATAGTCGTGTTGTGTGACGGTGAAAGGTCAGTGTATGTGAAGCGGGCCTAACTCATGCACTTCATAACACCCAGAATTATTCAATATTATAATTATACATTACTGTACTAAGAGTACAAAGGTAGTGTACAGAATTATATTGGTACTTATATAATCGCTGGTGTCTGAAGTCTTTATAGTGTCATTAATAAAATCGTGTGCCATTATGTAGGTTGTATAGGGTAGTATTTGGCTGAAACATTGTCTGAAAACATCCTGAAAAGCTGAAGAAATGTTCGTTTGTCAGACTAGAGATCGCCGGGAAAATTTGCCAATTTGATGCTCGATTAATTATTCTGATAATGTGGCCTCCTCTTTAACAACCCCTAGAGTGGATCCGGCAAGCCAGGAGGTCGACATTTCGTGGATGAATGGTTGTGGAATTTCCTCAATCACTCCAGCACCAACTTCGGAGGGGCCGTTATACTCGACTCGGTCATGAACGTCAACTACGAGGAAGGATCTCAAAGGAGTGACCAACAATTTGCAGAAGTGAGTGCAGTGCATATAATTGGAACACACACACACACACATCTATATAAACAAATGTTGTGGTATATATATATATGTGTGTGTGTGTGTGTGTGTGTGTGTGTGTGTGTGTGTATATTTTGCCTAAACAACAACGAGATTTAGCTTGAAAATTTTATGTGCATTTGCTTTTACGTACAGTTGCCTCGACTAGTAAAGAGCAAAGCATCCGATAGGCTTGGCGAAATGTGGCAACACTGTGTTTGTTTACTCGTAGTACTAGAAAAATGAATGGACAAAACTCACCAAAATTGTCCATTCATTTAGTGTTACTTCGAGGAAACAAACACAGTGGTGCCCCATTTTACTAAACCCACTTGACGTTGTGCTCGTTATTAGTGAAGGCAATTGTACTAATACATAATATACAGTTAGTTTATTAAGGGTTTGAATCTCTACTCAGCTTCGTCTGTTGTGTTCGTCCTTCAACAAATTTTCCCTTCCCCCCTCCATCTAACCCAACCTAACCTAACCTAACCTAACCCAACCCACCCTAACCTAACCTAACCTAACCTAACCCAACCCAACCTAACCTAACCCAACCCTCCACAGCTGTATCCCAAGACTCAATAAATTTTCCCTTCCCCCCTCCATCTAACCTAACCTAACCTAACCTAACCTAACCTAACCCTCCACAGCTGTATCCCAAGACACAAGAGCGTCTGGAGGAGAGCAAGTTCAAGGGTGATTTTCTGGGCTTGGTAACTGTTGAGAATGATGAGAAGAATGTTGCACTGAGGGACCTGTTCACTGGACTGTACAACAAGGTCAGTTTGAAATCCCATGGCCGTATTTATTAAAGTAAAGTTTACTCCTAAGTTACGATTTTGTTTATATGTGTTATATAGCAAGAACTAGAACCCGGCACTACTTAGAAATCGTAATATAGATACGTACTTCAAGAGGAAGAAATTTGTCCACTTGGCCCAGGGTGGGTATTCATCAAACCTCTTAGGATTCGTACTTGTTCGTATGTTTGCATTACTGACCTCGCCAAAGTGTTTCAGACTCATTTCGAAGCAGTGGTAGAAAATCCTCCTTTGGAAGTAAGAGTCTGTATTAGGATTTCAAAGCAGTACCAGGTTCTAGTCCTTGACATGAATGAACGCTTACCAACAAAATCTTAACTTATGCGTAAACTCTATTTTGATAAATATGGGCCCAAGTCTGGTATTTATTCAGTCTCTCAGAATTCGCATGTATTTGTATGATTGCAAAACTGGTCTTGCGTTCAAAAAATATGTGTGAGACTCAGGCACCCATCCAATCCATTCCGCTCCCACTCCTTCCTTTGCCCAGACCAAGTAGAAAGTATTTGGAGAACCTACGTTTATGTACGTGGGTGCCCACACGCCCGTACATACACACATGTATCCTCTTGTATGCATGGGAATGTGATTTGTGATGTAATTCTATTTTTTTTTTATGTTTTGTTCACTCGAAGTGAGTTGAGACATATTCAATTACATATTCAATCACTGGTTTGCGTATGGCAGCATGTCAAAGTCCGAAGTAAATATAATGGTTAGTCCCAAACACGTCACAATATATGAGTGTGTACCCAATTAAGTTGTTTGCAAGCCTGAACTCACCTGGAGTAAACCAAACATGAAATATATATAGAAAGAAAACAAAATTACATCACAAAACACATTCCCATGCACAGGAGAGGGTACATGTCCATGTATACTCCCGTGAGGCTGTGTACGTCTCTCATCGTAATTACTCGTGCACTAAAAAAAAAAAAATTCCTCTTTGACTGGTCAAAAGGGGGGGGGGAGGGAAGGAAAGGGATAGGATAGGAGGGAGAATCACACAAGGCCTCGAGAAAGGGACCAGTTAGGGAGGGTTTGGGTGGCTGATACAACAGTCAATCCCCCTAGTTATATATAAATATAAATATACAGGATCGCAAGAGGCGCCCATTCCGCCTTGAAGATTTGTCCATTCGAAGGGGCGTCCAAATGAACACAATGGTGGAGGAACTAACCAAGCAGGAATCCTACCACTTCTGGACCTTCTCTTATAACAACAACCAAGTACCCCTTCCAGCCATCCTCCTCACCGATACACGTAAGTCAATACAGTACAGTAGGCCCTCGATATTCTGAGATAAATTACTATAGTCATTTTTACTAGCTTAGTAAATCACTTAGTCTGTATGGAAATGAATAACACACACACACTATCATTTTAACACAGACTCAGTAAATCACTTAGTCTGTATGGAAATGAATAACACACACACACTATCATTTTAACACAGACTCAGTAAATCACTAGTCTTCATGTATGGTAATGAATAACACACACCTAGGAAATTATATATTGATTTTCAATGAGGGACTGAGTGTTAAATGAGGTGGTGGATACAAATATATTTTCATTGTATATCGAGCGTTTACAGTACACCACACTTACATACATACATACACACACAGAGAAGCTCCGTAACCGTGCTGCCAATCCGTCCTGTGATCGAGTGTGCCGCCCGGAAGCTCTACTAACAGAGGAGAGGGTCGAGTTCATGGAGGCTACGACGAATGGCCTCATACACTTCCTCATGCGGCGACAGGGAACCCGTAAGGAAGGTAGGTCCCTCCCATGTGCCTTTCCTTCCTTCCCTTTTGTGTGTTCTTATTTTTTCTAGCTTAATGAAGGGGGAAGGTAGGTCAGTGTTTGTATGGTAGTTTCCTTATACCTTCCTGACCCTGCCTTGTTGTATACCTAGTGGGGTTGTATAGTGTTGGTGGTAAATCTGGAGCAACTGATTTATCTAAACTGTTCCAGACAAAAGGCAACATTTAATTTTGTTATTTTAGTGCTCCTTCCTGGCCGGCCTGCTTTGGAGATATCGAGGCCCTCTAATGCACCAAAAGTGTAATGCCCCCATAATTAAAGCTATACATACTACTACAAGCACCGGGCCTAAACCCAAAAGGGGATAGTATCATTTTCTTACGTAACACTCTCTGACCTAACCCAACCAGACCTATCCGCACCTGCTAACTTATCCAAACCAAATCCAATCTAACCTACCCTAACCTAATCCAATCCAACGTACTCTTACCTAACCCAGCCCAACCCAACCAAACCTACTTTATTCTAACCTAGCTTAACATAATTCAACCAAACCAAACCAAATCCAACCCAACCTGCCCGAACCTAAACTAATCTAATCTAATCTAACTTCTTTTCACCACAGGTATGAGTGGTGCCATGTCCAGCCTTCCCTCGGTACTTACAATGCCATTAGTACTTCTCTTCGGTCGTCTCTTCCAATAACTGTATCAACATGAAGAATGATAATTATATAATGATCACCCAAGAGTCTTTTGGTGGTATTACCTAATATCATTGTTATTCCCGACTCTCACTTGCCGACCAGAGGGGCATATGTTAGCCCCGGGTGTCTCAAAAACCGTCGTTTCTGACTGTACATACATACATACATACATGATCAGCGTGTGAGCCTGTGAGGGTAGTACTCAAATGACACATATACAAACATACATAGCATTATCGTAATTGCTGGGGCAATACTTTAAGGGTTTGGGCGCCCCTTCGGCCTCAGCCACTAGCTTTTAGTTCTTCAACTGTCCCTCTTTTCTTTCTATTTCCTTCCTGCTTGCTGTCTCACCTCTCTATCACCTTTTTCTGGCGCTATATGACCTCGCTGTTGCGGCGCCTAATATCAATCAATCAATTGTAATTGCTGCATTATTATTAAAGATACAAAAAATTAATAAGTTATTTTTTATACTGTGCTAAGATTAACTTAACAATATATTGTTCATAAAACCAATGTAGGTTTATTTCAAACAACAGGTTGGTGAAGGGGTATTGTTATCACCCCGTGTGTATGTCAGTACATGGGTATTCTTATCACCCCGTGTGTATGTCAGTGCATGGGTATTGTTATCAGCACGTGTGTATGTCTGTTCATGGGTATTGTAATCACCCCGTGTGTATGTCTGTTCATGGGTATTGTTATCACCCCGGGGGTATGGGTAGTAAAATCATCCCGTGTGTATAACTGTACAGAGGGATTGTAATCATCACGTGTGTATGTTAGTACAGGGGTAGTGTAATAACCCCGTGTGTATGTTAGTACAGGGGTAGTGTAATAACCCCGTGTGTATGTTAGTACAGGGGTAGTGTAATAACCCCGTGTGTGTATGTGTCAGTGTAGATGTATTGTAATCACTGCACGTATATGTACAGTTGGTAATTGTTTCTTTTAGTATTCATTTACAAGTTAGTGTCCTAAAGGCAAGGCATGGGGTCACCAATCACATCCTGTACAGTTGACTCCACTAGTAACAAGCACAGAGACCGGGTGGGGGGGGGGGGGTGTTGGCAGAATGTGGCACCACTGAGTTTGTTTAGTTGTAGTAATAGTAAATGTGGCACCACTGTGTTTGTTTACCTTTAGTAGAGTAATAATAATAAATGTGGCACCACTGTGTTTGTTTACCTTTAGTAGAGTAATAATAATAAATGTGGCACCACTGTGTTTGTTTACCTTTAGTAGAGTAATAATAATAATAAATGTGGCACCACTGTGTTTGTTTACCTTTAGTAGAGTAATAATAATAAATGTGGCACCACTGTGTTTGTTTACCTTTAGTAGAGTAATAATAATAAATGTGGCACCACTGTATTTATTTACCTTTAGTAGAGTAATAATAATAAATGTGGCACCACTGTGTATGTTATTTATC
>JAWQEG010001866.1:50000-102500 GCA_033782935.1 Petrolisthes cinctipes | reverse complement strand
TAACCTATCACAGGACTATCGCAAAGGTCGCCTATTTCCTACAACAATATTTTGTAAAGAAAAATTATCCTTATAACATATCACAAATAATTCAATATAAGTAAGTAGAACGCTTCCGTGTTTGTAACAATAGTAATATTTCTGCAGTCGACGCCATCGTTGATGTTTACAAAAACTTGAATGGTGGAGAAACCCATAGAATTCTTCTGCCCTCCTTGTCTGCCAAGTGTCCAGCAGGCAACGTTGTTCACTTGGCTGAGTATTGTCTCGCTGGCCGACCACCTGACAACTGAACACATGGCACCATTGTACCATTTTACTCTTATCTTTTAAAATTTCAGCAACTGAACTACCCAAGAGATTACAAAATAAACAATTTACATGTCAGTAGGCTACAGGGATGGTATGATAAAAATAATGTTTAATTTACAGGTTGATATTGACCAAAGTGAAGCAGAAGAGACTTGATGACCTTCCCGTGATTGAAGAATTGATTATCTCTGACCTGACTTCTAACCCTTCAGCACCACCACCTCCACCTCCCACAACACAACAATACAATGAAAATATAAAAGACCTGATTGACTTTCTGGATGGTCCTGAAGCACAACACTATCTAGAGCCAACACCACAGTCCAAACAGCCACTACCACAACCATCACCATATCCAGAGCCAACAACACCATCCAAACATCCACAACCATCACCATATCCAGAGCCAACAACACCACTCAAACATCCACAACCATCACCATATCCAGAGCCGACAACACCACTCAAACATCCACAACCATCACCATATCCAGAGCCAACAACACCATCCAAACATCCACAACCACTACCACCACTTCAACTGGTTGGATTACAGTTACCGGTTGGCCAAGCAGAGTGGCCCCCAAGTCAACCAAACCAGGAATACCAACCACAACTGCAAGGAACACCAGTAATTGGATGGACTCAGCCTCTCCCTCATGGGTCCGGCAGTATAGATTCTGCAGATGGACTTTTTCACCACAAACATTCGTCCCATGCCAGCGAGAGTGTCCCTATGGGTTGGGTTGTAGGAAGGCCTCAATATTCAGAAGAACAACAGGAGTAGCAGAGGTGATGGTAGGAACAGCTGTTATCGGAGAGCACCACAGCAAAAAAATAACCAAGAAGTCAAAGAAGAAGAAGAAAGATAAAAGTCACAAGAAGAGGCATGACTCTTCCTCTGATTCAGATTCCTCCACCTCATCTTCCAATAAAAGTGATTCTTCAGGGTCCTGCAATCCAAAGAGCTCGAGACGTCACCATAGAAGGTCCTCCTCAGACTCATCCTCGAATTCCTCAAATGACAAGTCCCACCACAAGTCATCACATCACCACAAACCACATCACCACAAGTCATCACATCACCACAAATCGCATCACCACAAATCGCACCACAAGTCGCATCGTCACAAGTCTTCCTCCCACTCGGACTCCAGCTAGACTATGTCTTCTTGAACTGAACCATAGACTGTGCTGGATTATGAGAGTGAAGGGGAAATATGAAGACATTACAAGGCCAGGAAAATCTTGCATTCATAAAAGAAGAGGAAACAGGGAGGAAATATATCACGTAAGAAATACGAGGGACCCTAGGATATGATATTTTGTCGAGTCTGTTTTTTAATGTTTCTATATAATAGTATTACTTGTTACGACGGTACTAAGGAGTGCATTCCAATTATTTACTGCACGATTGAAAAAAAAAAAAGTCCTTGGTCTCGTGCGTGTTGAATCGCTTGCCTGTAATTTTGAATTCGTTGTTTCTGGTTTCTCTTAATTAGTTAATAACAAAGTAGTTGCTTGAGTTTAAGTTATGATGCCCTCAGATGATTTAGTAAGCTTCGATTCGGTCACCGCGTAATCTCTGTTTGTTTAGAAAGGCTGAATAATTAAGCATATTTTTTTCAGTCTTACCTCGTAGGGTGGGTTTCGTAGCTGTGGGATCATTTTTGTTAATCGATGGTGTACCCAGTCTAGCTTATCTATATCTTTTCTGTAATAAGGAGACCAAAATTGAATGCAATACTCGAAATGTGGGCACACCAGAGAATTATACAACGTAACGATGACTATCCGTTTATCTGCTTAAATATCCTGCCAATTAATCCGATTAGTTTTCTTGTTGATTAATGACCTCTGCCGACTGATTTTGTTTCATTATACATTTTGAGTTAAAAAAGTTTAATTGATTTATTTGCCAAGAACGTCTATTTCGGAATCCGTGTTGCGAGTCAGTAATTAAAAAATAAATTTATTTCCTCCAAGAAATTGACCAATGTATTGCGAATGACAGTTTCCATAAATTTATACGTACAAGAAAAATGGTAACCTAATTGGCCGATAGTTGTTTGATTGTGATTTGTCTCACTTTTTAAGCATGGGTGTTGCAGCAGCGACTTTCCAATCTGAGAGAACTTTACCAATTGTAGAAAATTTATTACACAAAATGGAAAGTGGTTTGTTAATTTCGTGTTTAATTTCTTTCAAAATTCTCGAGGATATCTTGTCCGGCCAGGGTCTAGTTGACTTTAAGCTTATCAGTCATTTGCAGAATATTTGTTTCGATAAGCATAACATTGCTCAGAGAAACTTCTTCATTTACGTAAAACGGGAGGGTTCGGTTTTCTTGTTTGAAAACTGAGATGAAGTAATATTGTTTAACATGTTGGTAATTTCGGTGGCATTTTCTGTTTGATGACCTTCGATGTTCTTAATTAAGGAGGCCTATGGTTCTTGATTATGATAACTTTTTTCTTTCGTATAAAGTTATGGAGCTCCTTCGGATTAGATTTATCGCTGGTTGCTGTATGTAATTTTAAGTTTCTCTTGCTCTTGTAACCTGTCGTTTTCGTTCTAATCGTTATAAGTTTGTAAAATTAAGTACTTACGGCATGCGTTTATTTTGTAATGGTTGATTTTTATATCTCGATTTTACCACACTGGTTTAGCGTCAGTGTATGCATGAGTAAATAGCTGTACATATTGGGAATACTAGTGTATATATTCCAGAAATCATTTAGGCAACGTCATAGGAAGTTAATATGTTCCAGTCGGCTCTTATTAAAAGTGATTTCAGTTTGTCAAAATCTGCATTTAGGAAAGCAGGAATTTTTGCAATACAGGCTTTTACATCATCGACTGTTGCATTAATATTAAGTATTATTTATATTATCTTTTGTGATCTTTTCAGCTGAATTCGGTTTAAATATTTACATTGTTTACCTAATGTTCGTTTGTGGACGTTTGGAGGAATAAGTGTTTCTCTATTTCGTCGTCATAAAAGAAAAACAAAAGACGTATAAATAAGGTGTGGTCATCTAATGGAGCGGAGGAGAAGCAATGAACACCACGAAGCTACACACTCTCATCTAGTACGACACCCAATAATATCAGTGCCTCACAAGAGTTGCAGGCTACTGACATTGACAGCCTGCAGTTCCGAGATTGATGTAAAAAAAATAAATGGTACATTTCCAACACATCTCTACTACCCACTACACATTTTCCCTACACACTTCTAACATATCTTCACCTCTCCAGGACCATGGGTCACCTACTAACCTCCCCCCTCCACTGTGCCTGGAAGGGTTGGCCAGACAGTCATTTAATGGGGCAATACATTTTTGGTACATTAGAGCGCCTTGATTCCTCCAACGTCTGCCATGAAACAGGAGTAGGTTTACAAAAGTAATGGTAGCCTGTTGCATGTAATAGTTTGTAGGAATCAAAATTTACCAACACTGTACTAATGATTTATAAAAATACATACCTATAACAACAGTGGATAATGAGGTCTTACTGTACACAGATTCATTGATAAAAGTATAATACACACACAACATTGGATAATGAGGGTTTACGTACGGTATACGAATTCATTAAACACGGTAATAATAAACAGCCATAACAACAGTACAAAGCGAGGCGGTAGTAACTATAATGAAGCGAACCTGGGCAGCGAAGGAGTCACGCCCTTAGTTTATAAAAAAATTAAGGGCCCTTACTGGAGCTCTATGAATCCTCCAAAATAATCCAGGCCACAGAACCCTTCAGTATTTCTAATAGGGAATCTGTTGCCCGGAGTAGTTTGGAGAAATCATAGAGCTCCAGTAAGGACCCTATTTTTTTTAAACTACGGGCCTGACTCCTTCGCTGCCCAGGTTAGCTTCATTATGGTTACTACTGTACGCTGGATACTGGAGTCATGTATTCATTTAATTCACATTTTCTTCACTCAATAGCACAAAGTTGCTGAGCCACGCACTCTTATTTAATCAAATTTACTGTTTCTACACATCTTTAAATACTGACTATACATCTTCACTACCTTTCTTTTATCTTCACTACATCTAGCACGCATTTTCACTAACTCCTCCTTTCCTCATATTCTTTCAACTGTCTATCAAATTTCTTCGTGCTTGCTATCCTTCTTTTCCATCTCTTTCATTAATTTTGTGATTGCTTACTGTCCCTCCTTCCCTTTTATTTCCTTCGTGATTGCTTCATGTTCTTCATATCAAAAAATGTCTCCCTCGTGCTACAAGGTCTTTCAGGGCATCGGGAGAGACAATTTCCCCTCTTATAAAAATACCAGTTAATCCTCGCCTGGGTTGTTCGCTCTCTCGTATTAAATTCATATTCTAGATTCGCTACTAATTATGACAAAATAAATATTTTGAAAAATAAGAAGCATTTTTTATTTATTCTATTTAATAAAAAATGGGATAATTGAATCTTAACTGTGAGAAGCGTGTTATTAGTTCTTTTACAACTCTTATGATCTGAATTGCATTATTAAATCCAATTAGATTTTCCGAAGTGCATTTAAAACCCGTTATTAAACTCCCTATTATAAGAACCCCTGACATAATGTGGAATGGGTCAATAAAGGTGAGGTCACACTCCTCGCTGTAGGGTGTGAGTTCATCAGAGGTCATTGCTGTCTCCATTTGTCCCAAACTGACCCAACTGGCACTGGTCACTACTACAAAGAGGGAGGAGGGAGTCACTGTTTGGGACATTGATGGCACACAAAACACACTAACAAAAGTGTACAGGTTGGTGGCACCAAGAGGTGGTAGTTTGACACAGATAAATGCTTCAAAGTGTTCAAAAAATGATGTAATTGCTTCATAGACTTCAAATATCACAGTGGGCTCCATAAACGATATCTGCTTCGCTTCCAGTGGTCAAATAATTGCTTTGGGATGCTCGGATCACCATATAAGGGTTTGGGCGGTTCACTATAAGGGTTCAAAGCCTAAGGAATGCATAGGTCATACTGGTTCAGTCAATTCAGTTAATTTCTCACCGGATGAACAACTCCTAGCTTCAGGTTCAGATGACATGACGGTGAAGCTGTGGAAAAAAGGTTCACTCTCTCATTGTTTCACTCTATAGTTTCACAAGGCTTCAGTACACTGCGTCAGATTCTCTCCGTGTGGAACTTTACTGGCATCGTATTCAAAGCATCTATTAGCACTCAGTGATGTCACCAAGGGAACCCTAACACACACCTACCATTTCCGAAGCTCTCCTGATTTTCGAACTAGCATGCCTGATGATTTTGGAAGCAGCGTTCCTGATTATTTTCTAAGCAGCAGTTCTGATGAATTTCGAAGCACCATTCCTAATTTTTTTCAAAGCACCAATCCTAATGACTTCCGAAGCATCCCCACCTCATTAGCTTTTAATCGAACCTTTCCATTACTTTGTGTAGGAATGAGTAATGGTAATATATAGGTATTTGACAGTAGAAATCATTGTCTTCATCAACTACACACACCATAGCAAGGCTCCATTCACTGCCTTGCTTTCCACGGCTGGCTTCTTGCTGCAACAACCAGCCAAGGTAAATGTTTACTTCTCGACACACGCTTCGGAACACAAAATCGAATATTTGAACCCAAGGATTCGAAAATGCTCACTTGTTGTTTCGATTCTGAAGGAAGAGAGCTTATGTTAGCCAGCAGTTGCTTATTGGATGATGATGATAGATTGATAGTCTGGAGGTTGGAGGTTGGACATAACACCAGCAAAAGTTATTCCAGTCTCCCGTTTTTTGTGGATATTGCCAAGTGTTGGAGTGCCAAGAAAGTGAAGTCCGAAGCCTTAAATAAAGCTTTGGTCACCTCTAAAGCCAAGAAAAGGGAACGAGAGGATTCAATTAAGGCTCCATTCAACTCAAACAAAGCTTCATTTACCTCTAATGTCAAGAAAATGAAACACGAAGCGCCACATTATGTTTCATTCACCTCCGAAGCCAAGAAAGGTGAAACTCCTTTAATGAGTCAAGAGGAGAGCAGCGAACTCACGAGCTCGGCACCTGACCTCGACCTGTGGGGATGGCAGAGGAGGACAACCCCCCTACACCCCACCCAAACCCCCTACCCACCCTTCCTCTCCATCCGAGAATTCTATAAGGAAAACAAACCGAGTTATCGTACATCCGCCAGCCCTAATTCCTATTATTCCACCTCTTCGTGTGAATCAATGGCCGATATTCATAGTAGTAGTATTAGTAATAGTAGTAGTAAGAGTAGTAATGGTGGTGGTGAAAGTGACTGACTGACAGAGTGTGATGGAAGAACGCCCGAGGCCTGGAAGATAATATAGGAAGAGAGTGAAGGAGATAAAGGTGTAACAGCAAGCAAACACACAGGAAATTGAAGGAAAAGGCCCACAAACAAGCATGAAGGAAAAAAAATAGAAGAATAACTAGGACAGCAAGCAAACACGAAAGAAGGAAATAAAAGGAAAGGAGGGACAGCTGAAGGATATAAATATAGAGAGTGGCTCGGGTCTGAAGGGGTGCCAAATCCTTTAATTAAAATACTGCCCACATAGAATATACCTAAAATAGCCAAGATGTAATTTGTATTCTCCTTTAATAGATTTTATATTATATCCAAATGGAATTTTAGGCCTAACATAGTCTTCTATTTATCAATTTAAAGGGGATGGTATACAGTGTTGGTATATCTAGAGCAAATTATTCCTCCAAACAATTCCAGGCAAAAGATCACCTTTACTTTAGTTAATCTGGTCTTGTTTTCTTTAAATACTTTAGAGGAATCAAGGAGCTCCAATGTACCAAGAGTGTATTTATTACCTTTTGTTGGTAAATCTGCAGTAACTGATTTCTCCAAACTATTGGTCCTGTTTCGTGGTATAGTCTCCTCCACTGCTGTGTTCATCACTCCAGTGTTGTCAATGTTTGTACACACAGTCGCCAGCTGATGGGATGGAGACACAAGCACACTCATCATGGGGTCGCTTCTAACTGAATAGTTATGGGGGAGTGAGAGAGGAAGAAGGGAGAGTATGGAGGGGCTGGGGGAGGGAGAGAGAGCAAGAGAGACGTAAATAACCGTGGCTGTAGAGACGTCGGTTTTTATCTTAAGGATTTATTATTGACTTTGGGCGAAGGGACTAATGGAGATGTAGTTCACGTTAACAAACCTATGTATTGAAGTTTAGCAGCATTGTCATCATACTTTTAAGAGTGCTCTCATAATATGTAAGTAGTTTTCGATATCAGAACTGTAATGACATCAGATGGGATGGGTGTCTATAAAACTTGACTTAATTGATGAAATTGCTATATTCAATGATAATCATGTGAACAGCAGTTCCCTTTGCACACACACACACACACCAAAGGCTCTTGATCCTACACCTTGTAGCTTTCGCAGGGTTACCAAATTAACACACGGGAAAAAAAACTTGTTCCAAGTTACATATAGTGTATTATAAGTAAATTTCTGCCCATAACAAGGAAATCATTAACACGTAGTAGAATAAAGCTAGTTACTATTTATGAAAAATATGATAATCAGTACTGACAACCTTTGAGGTGTCAGCCTTCATGGCACACCATACTGCCTCTACACTGATGGTTGCAGGTGGATGGTGCAGCAGGTTGTACAGTTTTCTCACCTGAATTGGAGTCATCTCTAGGGGGCTGGGTTGGCCGTCGTCTCTGTAACCACTCTAGCTCAACATTGTGTGAACTGTATGCCATTCTGGATGCTGTAAGTCTTGTTTGTCAACGTGGAGTGAATGCTGCCATTTTTTGTGACTCCAAACCTGCCCTTCATTCCCTCTCTAGTGTTCAGCCCACACACTCTACTGTTATTCAGCAGATTTTATCGTTTTTGGCCTTATTGCGTCATCATAACTTGACTGTCAAATTTTTATGGGTGCCATCCCATGTAGGTTTACGTCACAATGGTACAGTTGACAGACTCGCAAAGGAAGCCTGCCATCTGCCTCCTCGTGGTGCTGGACGTCCTCTCTCCCTGACATGTTACCTCTCTAGATTCCGCTCCGCCGCTCTCCTCCCTGTACGGCGACGCAGGGATGCAGAGAGGCCCTTCAGCATCTCCATCACCAACTACGAGTCTGTCTGCCGTCACAAATATTCCTACCGTCGCCAGGGCCTCATGGTTCGGAGGCACAATGTAGCCTCTGCTCATTTGATGCTTGGCTACCTGCCTACGAGGCATGTTGCTGGGATGGAGGGCGAACCTCCATTCACTGAGTGTTGCTATTGTCTGGCCTGCCTCACTGTCCGACACTTGGTACTCCAGGGTCTGCCGCTTCATGTGGTTTGTCGACACCTCTGAACCATGAATCTCAAAGGGTACTGTTCCGAAAGCATTTTTGAGTGAACATGAGAAGTAAATACAGTATAGCAATGCTTTCAAATGATGATAAAGCTGGAAAGCAAAACCAAAGTAGTAAGGATACTGAAACACTGTCGTAACTTAAGGCTACAACATCCTTTAATGAAATTTGTGAATCTAGCTCTCGTCCCTACTTTGTTTACGTTCGAAATGTGGGTACAAATTTAGCCTACATGGCAACTTTCACAGTCATAAATATTTAAAGACGTGTTCCTTACATTTCAAAGCCAGAAAGTGACTCTAGAACTTAATCAACATTTATTTCCCATTAACATTGACAATGAGTAAACAATATAGAGGGAATAATATTTGCTTCTATACAGGACTTACTGGAAACGCTTCAATGACGTCATAACCAAGCTGCAGGTACAACGTCATCACTGGCTGGGAGTTGAGGGTGCTGCTGATTGGCTCTAAATTCCCCCTATGTATATATACTCTTCCAGACATGGGAATTATGCGACCCAGCACTAGTACAAAATTATAATATAGACTGGTAATTTAAGGGTTGGGCTACTAGGACTACTGAATCATCCAAACTATACAATAAAACAGGTCTCCAATTAGAAACATTGAAGTGATTTGTTTCCTGGGATGGTTTGGAGGAATCAGTAGCCCTCACATTGATTAACAAACAAGAGATTATTCACTTGAGATCAGAAAAAATAGTCCACTGTTTCGGTAAGAGCCTTAAAGGGGTGCGGGAGTAGGGGGACAGGCTTGTGGGGGGTTTGGGAGGTGCGGGAATAGGGGGACAGGCTTGGGGTGGGTAGAAAGCCTGTCCCCTATTCCCGCATCCCCCCCCCCAAGCCTGTCCCCCCACTCCCGCACCCCCCAAAAAACCCCGCACCCCCCTAACACCCCCCCCTCCAAGCCTGTCCCCCTACTCCCGCACCCCCCAAAACCCCTCGCACCCCCCTAACCCCCCCCTCTCAAGCCTGTCCCCCTATTCCCGCACCCCCTTAAACACTTTGGCGAGGCTTAATTATGTAAACATTGTAAGAAGTGCGAACTCGTAGATACTTTATGAATATCGGCCCAAGATTCAATATGTTATGGTTCGTAAGTGACTGCATTATTATCCTGTGAAGACCATCGTCCCAACAGGTTCTCCCCAAGTAGACTGAGGAAAGCGATAACAAAACCCAGTGCTAGAAGGTAGAAGGCTCCCTGAAGGTGGCTCAGGCTCAACACAACTTGCTTCTTTTCATCATCCTGAGAATAGAGGTTAATTAAGTACTACAATATGGAATTATAACCTTCACAGGCTCGCAAACTGAAAAAAAAACAAGAGACATTTTATAATTTTGTTATCTGAATATTGTAATTGTGTTGGTGAATGTGTTTGTTCAATGATATGCCTTTAGGGTTATCATTCAAGAAGCTCTGAGTGAGGCGACATTATTTTTGTCGCTAACTGTACCATAGTGGACGTCTGTTTTATGACATTCCAATTTGTCAACATAACAGTCTCCATAAGTTCTTCAGCTTGAATATGGTCCCATTTACAAGAAATATTTTAAATTAAGACAGTAACAATATAAAGAAGTGGTACAGTGACGACCTATAAGATTAAGATGAAGTTTGGAATCATCTGTTGTAAAGATAACATACCAATTACAACACTTATCCTGTCTTATACTTGATGGAGCTTACTTATGAGAAACGAATGCACGCCAATGTACCAAAAGTGCAATAATATCCACTTAAATTTTGCCTTAAGAGTTGGACAGAAAAGGTGTGAAGTGATTGTACCTGAATAAGAAGTTGTTGTGGAGTGTCTGAGTCAAATTTAGCCTTCTCCCTGTTACTCCTGACTCTGTCCTCCATGATGCTCTCAGTCCAGGTTTCTATAAGACCAGCGTCCTCAAGGCGAGAGCGCAGGGTAATAAATGAGTTGAAGAAGGGCGCACCCATCCTGCAGAAGGCAATGAATCTGGTAATTAAATTGGTTGAAAAATGGTGCCCCATCCTGCAGAAGGCCATGCAGTAGGAAATAAATTAGTTGATAAAAGGCGCCCCCATCCTGTAGAAGGCAATGCATACACACTGATGAATTAAGTTCATTAGGTTAATACATTTAAAGAAGAATTAGCGGAATGACGTCAATAAAGACTTCTCCTCTTACTGTGTTTTTCCCTATCCATCGTAAAGGTCTTAAAGTCGTAAAGGTCTTGAAGGTATATTGAGGAGGGATACTGAATCATCTAAACTATTATCATGAAACAGAGTTCTTATTAGGAACATTGAGGTGATTTTCAACCTGGGATAGTTTGGAGTAATCTGTAGCCCTACAAAATACAAGAAGAGGTTCTCCCGTTAATTGATATGGGAACTGTGATTTTACAATTAGTTAGGTAGGCAGAGCACGTACTATAATATGTATGTGAGTAAAAATGATTTAACTTTAAACTATAAAGCAAAACAGCATCTCCACAAAAATAGTGAACGTCATATACATTGTCTGTGTGAAAGGGACTTGAGGCAGCAACATGTTTATAATGTATAAATTATTTTTGGTGTTGGTGAAGAAACTAAAAACATAATCCTGTCATTATAGAAATATGATTGTGTAAGCATATAATACAGTATACCGTATATACCGTAATAATATTTCACCCTTCGTGTGAACTGACGAGTCGAAACTCTCGGAATTCACACCTGTATGGATAGGAACAATGACAACACTGATTGATGACCGTGGAAGTGAAGACGATACAAACTGGAAACAAGTGTGGTAGCTAGAAAGGGATGCCAATACCTTGATATTTTGTCGGGGAACTTAGTTGGGATACTGTACACTCGTGATACATAATTTCTGATCAGAGTGTGAGGAGCAGAAAGCTTCGAATTGCCTGGTATTGCTCATTTCCCCACCCAGTACACCTATAGAGGCTAAGTAAGTTCGAATGCAGGGTATGTGTGGTGCCTGCTGTTCGTCTCTGGTCAGGGATTACATATCATGAGTGTACGTATAAGTATATAGTACTAACCTAACTCCCCATCCGTAGCACGACATAACAGCGAACTCTTCCTTGCTGACATACACCACACTTTGTCCAAATATGTCAGTGTAGTGTGAGGCGATGGCAACCATGATATAGTTCTTGAGCATAATGAAAGAGAATCCACCAGCCAGAAGTTTGTTCATACCTTCACGTAACCCCATCACCTGTACGAGAAATTAACCATGCACATGTTAGAGTTATATAATTATATCTCATGTAACGATAGCACCTTTACAAGAACTTGGTCGTGCACGTGTTAGAATTATAAATGGCTGAGTTATTTAGAATGCAATATAATGCAATATAATGTTAGTAAATCTTAAGCAACTGATTCCTCCAAATTATTCCAGGAGACACAATTATCACCTCAGGGTAAGTAACTATCGGCAGATCTATTTAATTTTGGCAGAGTTTGGAGGATTTAGTAGCTCTCAAATTTACCATAAAGAATTTCTCTCAGTTCTCCCATGTGACCTCACCCGATTGTACTGTGATTTATTTTACATGTACTTTCACACTGCCCTTCTAAAATGTCTACTTTTATTTATTATATCAATTAAGGGAAGAACCTCTTTTTGGTACATTGGTAGGATATGGATTCCCTTTAATTAACCAAGGAAACAAATGACCTCAATGTTACCGTTGTGGATCTGTTTCTTGAAGCAGTTTAGAGAATCAATGGAGCCCCCCATTTTACCGTCAAGAGTCTCTTATTAAGGGGGAAGTACACTGTTGGTAAATCTGGAGCAAATGATTCCTCCAAACTATTCCAAGCAACAGAACACCATTATTTTTGTTCATCTGGTCCTGTTTCCTGGCATACTTTGGAGGAATCAAGGCACTCCAATGTAACAAAAGTGAATTACCCCCTTAATTAAGCTGTGGGTTCCTTCCATTACATAACTCTAGAACCTGTCTAAACCAAACAACGAACTTCCATGTAGACGAAAGGGATCGAGATAAGATTTACACTAAATCCATTCCTGTGATGCACTCAACTTTTCGTACACATGGTGTGAATTTGGATGCAGAATGGTAACTTCACAGCTTGCGGTAGTGATGCAAAACGTTCGAATCCCATCTATTTCACACACCGTAAAAATCAATCTTATCTTGGTGGCAGCTTAAAATTTCACCATGAGCAGCACTAGAGTTTGAGTGCAACACAGAAGGTATTTACAGAGGAAAAGCATATCTCAACTGACTTGCATGTTTTTGTGTATTGTCTTCATAACGGGATGTGTGTGTTTGGAGAAGTACTCGAGGACGGCACCATCGTAGGTCCAGGTTTCTGTTCCCCAAGTCCACCCTTGTTGTGTTTCCTGTTCCACAAGGTCACCGAGACTCTCTGGGGCTCGGGATCTGCCCTGAACGGTGAGGTGGGATATGAGGGAAGAACGGAACCCAGTGCTGACCACCAGACAAAACATCAGCCACCATCCCACTAGCATCTGATGTGAGGTTAGGTTAGGTTAGGTTAGGTTAGGTTAGCTTTGGTTTGATTCATTCATTGCTTCATTAATTAAATGACTAAATTTCGCAGCCTAAAGTTTGCAAGGAATAAATTCTCACCTGACCCGAAATATTAACAGAGGGTTGTTTTGCTGAGTTTTCCATAAGAGCACTCCAACTATACACAAGAGCCTTATCCAAAGTGACCCCACGTATACCCGTCAGTGTAGTCCACACAGCTTGTAGCAGCCAGAGTACCAAGCCCCAACCCAACACACCCACCAGTACACACACCCATACAGTGCCTAGAATTAGTCCATAATTATTATTGAATTAAGTAACCTTTTGTGGGAAAGTTGGAGTCTATGTAACCTTCTGAAATATACTTGTAAGCATATTCCCTGTAGAGTTTCTTATGAATGGATTCTGCTTCCAGGCTGAGTTCGGAGCAATCAAAAGCTCTCCAGTGTCCCATACTATGTTACTCCTCCCAACTTTTACAGCAAAATCCCATGTATCATCTATCACCATTCTAACAAACACAAAAGCACATCTATGAATATAATTCTACAGTGTGTGTGTGTGTGTGTGTGTGTGTGTGTGTGTGTGTGTGTTTGTGAGTGAGAAATAACTCCCTATTATTAAAAGTTCTGACATCTTTAAATAGTTCCTCCTCTCTTACCCAGCAGAACTATGGTATGATATATATTTCCAATTTATGTGAGTTCAAGTGTGGCTGCCAAAGGATGTTTATAATTCGTGATGTTTATAATGAACACCACATTCCCCTTATTTATATGGTAGTGACCACTTCCCTATACTCCTAGAAAATAACAGGTTCGAACCACAGTCTCGTCTTCTTATTATTTCCACAGCTCAGAGTGTAGCATTACTCCTGACCACAACTGTACTTGTCCGTGGATGATGACCATTAATCCCACTGGCTGTCTACTAGCAATGGACATAATATTTGTCTTTAAACATTAAGTATTAACAAAAATTAATATATCAATTCAATCTAACTACACAATAACGTACTTGAAAATGGTCTAACTAGTGCCAGATTTGCAGGCAGGAAGCTGGGTCTGAGTGAAGTAACAACAAAAGCGTCTGGTGGCATGAATCTGATAAAGTCCATCACTTTTAAACGTCCGGGAGTTGGTGCCAGCGAAAAGGAAAAGTCTGCCTCCTCCCGCTGTAGCTGACCTGACATGCCATTGTAGTTCCCATCAGCATCAATGTTCCCAAACGATCGATTGGGATCCTCTCTCATTACGTACCTATTATAAATAAAAGAAAATATTGGTATGTAAAGGAATATTCTTCTTCTGTCAGAAATGTCATTCAGTTTTTGACTCTAGACTGACCATCATCATATTGTCAATTGTAATACGAGTACACAGACTCATAGGACCTACGTGAAATTGAGAGAATCTGCAAGGGTATCGAGAATTCTAACGTTGATGGAATCGAGGGGAGTGACAGTGGTGCCTGGTTCCTCTCTGTTTCTCTTGTAATCAATGTATGGGAAGTAAGCAATGGTGACAACGCGGAATGTGTGGCCTCTCAAATTGCTCAGTGGATCTATCAAATTGGTAAGAAACACAGATGTAGTGAGGTTTTTCAAACAAGTGTATATGATTTATGAAACACCAATGACATGTGAGCTGGAATTCAAACCCAGCCTCAAACTACTATATCGTATTATGTCACTTACTATACACTTGAACACTCACCATCCAAAAGGTGAACGTACTGGATGAAGTCGTCGAGATGTTGCCAAATGAGATTCCACTGGAAAAGGAATTGTATCCCAGGTTGACCACTTTCACAATACAGACATCGACGGTACACCCTCACTCTCTCATCCACACCTGTCAACATGAGTAGCTCTCATATGAGAAATTGAATACCTTACTTGCCTACCAATAAACATACCCACACCCACTCATCAACAGTTGTCAAAACAAGTAGAGGTAGTCCTTAGATGAGTACTGAAGTCTGTTGCCCACAACTTTACCCATACCCTCTTATACATTGCAGTAGAACTTTGATGATTACTGGCGTATCTTGACTCCACAACTTAGTTGCCTACTCAAGCATTTATCTACGATTAACTGGTTGGGGAAATAATGACAATAGCTGTCTAATTAAGTGTGAATTGGAATAAAATGTAATAGAAATAGAGAAGACTTACTCTCTAATACCAAGCTTCTCAAAGACCGTGCCCTTTTGGCCTTGAAACATTGTTCTATTGGAATACAAAGAATATAAAGGAATACAAAGAGCTTATATTGGTAAATGTCCTTATCTATATTCAAGGGTGACAGGACAAGATGTTTCTGAAAGATATAAATACTTTACTAAAGAGGAATATATACAAAATTGTCAAGCCGATGATTGAGAGTTATGGAATTTACGATGCTTTCTGTTCAGTAGAGTATCTATGTCCTCTCAGCTGTACCACAAAGAACAGCAGCTGTGTTTCTCACCATTACCAATATTCAGCAGCTTCATTTTTTTTTTTTTTTTTTTTTTTTGTAAATGAAGGGGGTTGACCCAGACAGACTGAGGTCCCACAGGTCTTTCACAGTCCTTAAAAATCAACCTGATCTTGGTGTCAGCATGAAATTACACCGTGTATATTAGAGTTTGAGCTCATCACAAAATGAATTAACAGTGGAAATTTTATATAATTTTCAGGCTGGTTTGCATTGTTCTCAACCTGCCTTGTTTCACAGTATTAATAATCCTGTGACTGTGTGTTGAAGGTGACGTTGTTGGGGTGATGAGGAGGTAAATACAAGTAATGACGTTACGGAGGCTGGCCTGTAATAGACGTGTTTCCATTCCTTTCCTCGGACCCAACATCATTACGTGAGTATTATGAACCTTCCAGAGTCCAGCACGTTCCAAGGAGCTGCAGGAAACATTACTATAGTACTATGGGGACAATTCAGTGCATCTATGGAACTAAGGGCTCTATACAGGAATATAGTATTTTCTTTGTATAATTGTGTATATAGTTTTGTATAAAATAGATTAAGATCATTTACTTATGTTTCTACTCAATCTTAGTCATTACATTGATATTCCTAAGGTACCTGGTATTATAACTCTGCAGTTAGACTATATTTTTGTGTTCCCTATATGTTGATACTAGCTGCTCCGCCGCCCTTCGGGCGGCTAGGAGCCGCTAGCTCCTGCGGAGGGCTGGCGGCCTGCGGCCGCCCTTCCACCGCCCTTCGGGCGGTTTGGAGCAGATCGGGTGGTGGGTGGATAGAAGGAAGGGAAGGAGGGAAGGAAGGGGGAGAGGGAGGGATGGTTTAGTGGTTAGATAAAATAAATGGATGGATGGATGATTAGTAATAGAGGTGGGTGGGTGAATAATTGGAGGTATTAGTCGTTTTTAAATGTTTATTATATCAATCTTTCTCCCTCATTCAATAACTCCATCATTCTAATATTAGCATAATTAATAATATTTCCTTCTTTTTCTATTAATTGCGTCACTAAGCATTTTACTGAAGTGCCTCCTGGTAAACGACATTTTTCACGACTCCGGTTGACGACAATAAATATGGCAATATTGAAAATCAATTTGACAAAAGTGAAACTCTATAGGACAATAATGAGAATCAATATGACAATGGTGTTTGATACTGGAGCAGGAATCAAGAGCTCAAGAAAATATAGTACAAAATATTGGTATTTATTGAAAGAATTACCGTTTTCCTGGTAGTTTGCCCAGGTTAGGTCCCGGTAGTCTGATGCGGTTTAGGTAAGGTCAGGTAAGGTAACGTCAGGCTAATTTCAAAATGCCCCATTTGAATATGCCCTATCTTGGCAATAATGAAAATCAATTAGACAAAACTGAAACTCAATAGGACAATACTGAGATTCAATATGACAATGGTGTTTGATACCGTAGCAGGAATCAAGACGTCAAGAAAATAAGTTACAAAAATATTCTACCAATCAGAAAATAAATATGGCAATAATGAAAATAAGTTACAAAAATATTCTACCAATCAGAAAATAAATATGGCAATAATGAAAATCAATTTGACAAAACTGAAACTCTATAGGACAATACTGAGAATCAATATGACAATGGTGTTTGATACTGGATTACAAAAATATTCTACCAATCTGAAAATAAATATGGCAATAATGAAAATCAATTTGACAAAAGTGAAACTCTATAGGACAATAATGAGAATCAATATGACAATGGTGTTTGATACTGGAGCAGGAATCAAGAGCTCAAGAAAATAATGTACAAAAATATTGGTAATTATTGAAAGAATTACCGTTTTCCTGGTAGTTTGCCCAGGTTAGGTCCCGGTAGTTTGGCCAGGTTAGGTCCCGGTAGTCTGATGTGGTCTAGGTTAGGTTAGGTAAGGTCAGGTAAGGTCAGGCTAATTTCAAAATGCCCCATTTGAATATGCCCTATCTTGGAAATGGGGCATTTGTGGAGGAAATGCCATAGAAGAAAATAGTCTTAGAATGGTCTAAATAAGTGGGTAATGAAGGTAGAAAAACGGTATGCAATAACGGTAATTCATTCAATATTTACCAAAATATTATACCAATATGGTAGAAATCAATCATAAAAATGGATAAAATGTAATAATATAGGTAAACGACAATATACTTACTGAGATAAGGCATAAACAAATCGAATAATATCCGTGCTGTAGCCTTAAATTATGTTCATGAGCTGTTGATTTCTGGACCAGTATCCGATAATTTAATAATAGAATACGTGTTCTCATTTTTAGGGGTAACTACTTTATTACTCATGGCGCTGCTGTACGCAAACCAATGAACCTAGGAAGCTTTAGTTTACAGATTCTGGTGTGTAAAATCAAGCTCTACAAGTCTGTAAGAAAAAATTTACCTAAATGAAACTTTAAAATTGACCGTGTTTTTGCGAAAGGCTGAACTGTGGTATGGTGATTCCGTAGATTTTTCCCCTGTAATTTATTATTATTTCGCTAGCACGTTTCGTTATATGTGGTTTCGTTGTATGACCCCCCCTAAACCTGAACGGGATCAAGACTCACCTACATGCAAATTTTGAGGACACAAAGTTGGACGGTTTAGGCGTGCATCGCGGACACACACACACACACACACACACACACACACACACAGAAGCTTGGCTTTATGTATATAGATTATTTCCTTTTAACACAGTCATGCCATCCAATTGTGCCTTAAGCTCTTGTTGCATATCAAGGGCCGTGGGGAAACAATCCTTTTTTTTTTTTTTTTTTTTTTTTTGGGGGGGGGGGGATCAGAGAGCTGTTACATATAAAAAGCCAAAAGGAAGATACTGGGAAGAAAAACGACTCGTCCTGGGTATGCTACAAAAACAGTTAAAGTGTGAAACTGGGACACGGCTACTGTAGCCTCCAAACTATGTCACGAAATAGATCCCTTATCAATTGAGGTGAATTGTTTCCTGGGAGAGTTTAGAGGAATTAGTAGTCCTCCAATTTTCAAAATAGAGGTAATCCCCTTCAGCTGACGTATAACTACAGTGGTCACCATTTTTAGGTGTTCCTGTACAGTACCTAAAGAAGAGGTCAGTTGTTGTGGTGTTGGCATGATGGCTGAAACACATGATGAGAGCTCTACAGGTGGTGAGTTTATTGCCCCATGTACTCTGCTGTAAGTCCTGTTTTCCGTCAGTCACCACCACCACACTATTCCTCACTTTATCAGCAATGTGTCTGCCAACAGAGAAATAAAATGCTTGTAATTACTGCCATTAATTAACTGAAATACAAGTCCATTGGAAGATGTATTATCTGAGAAGATATTATAAGAAACAACACCGTATGATGAGGAGTGTTATTACTGACGACGTTTCTCAACTTCTTCAAGTCAAAGGTCATTGTCCTGAAGGTGTAGCGAACCGTCACCTGTAAATGCACCTCCTCATATGTTATTGTTTTTATCCCATTGCAAATCATACAACATATTAATGGAGATACAACATATTAATAAAAAGCAACACTGACTATCACAAGTTTTTGGTTAAACGATTACCCACTTAAGAAATTAAAACTACCTTTCGTAAATATATATATATTTTTTAATTGAGCTTACCTTAGTACGGTATTGACAATTGGTGAAGGATCAGGTTGTGATAACAGTATGATATGACACCTTCTGAATCTTTGTTCTACCAACTGTTCCACTATTACACCCACAGCATCCACCATTGTTTCCTTCACTTCCAGCGTGTTCACCATCCCCTCTTCCTCCTTCACCACCAACTGCCCTGTTGTGTTAACACTCAACCACAATGCTGTACTCACTGAGAGTGTGAGCAGAGCCAACAGCCGCATATCCTGAAACAAAGCATTGAACGCACTTATGTTACATTATCATTTTACTACGTAATCTAACCAAAACTAAATCGGGATGAAACACTGGATCATATGCAAGAACATCTGTGGTGTTGCCGATGATGTGGTACCTTTACAATGGCTTTATAGGGTGTATGGAGTCATCATAGTGGTATTATGTCATAGAATATGATTATAAACATTCATTTTTTTGACGAATGCATGGTAGTGGTAGGATGACTCCCTAGACATAATACAGAGCCATCGTACTATTAGTATACCATTCTTAAGCACCATGGATATTTTGGCATACGATGGCGTGGTAAAGGTACAGCCAATGTAGTTTGGTGAATACCAGTTATCATGACGGGGTTTGTCTAAAGATCAATAGCAAGTTTTTAAGCATTATGAAGAGAGTCAAGACAGTAATCTGTAAAGCAGAGGGATGAACAAGAACAACAGTTGTCACATAGTTTCTACGCTGAAAGGATAATTTATATTTCATAACATCTATATATTCATTTTATAGGGTGCATGAAAAACAAATAGTGTTTTGCAAATATTTATTTCTTGTTGTATACATCGCACATCCAACAAAAGAGAACAGTAACCACAACATGGTCCTTGTTAAGGTAAGTGAATATTCTGGTAAAAATACAGGAATGGGGGACTGTCCTTTACAAGAGAGACATCCTTACATAACAGAGCATTGCTTGTGTTGTTATACCTATGATAATTAACTTAAATAAAATTGCTGTGCGTTTTGTTTTTTCATAAAATTTAGGACCATATAGGCCTACAAGAACATTGATGGTGTTGATGATAGCACTGTAAAGGTACTATTGCCGACACTTATACCTGGTACAGTGAACGTCGTCAATCCTCTTTTCCTTGGTGTGAATCCCGTGTAGCTCAACTCAATTCTTCCTAATTATTCATTGGTGAGGAAGAGAGTCAGAGAGTGTGGCCAGGGTACAATACAGTATACGTCTGACAGCTGTGTTGAGTATGGCAGGTGACTGAATACATACGGCAATAATGTATTGCACATGTGGCAACGGCGTATTCCTTAATAACTTAGGTTTGCTATGTAAATAAGCTGAAACATCCCCTTTTTATTAATGGACACATTAGTGATACACATGATCCAGGAATATGCAGATATACACAAGGAAGAAATCAACACAAACTCCCATATAATGAATGACACTACTATCTGTGTGTTCAGGTAAAAATATACAGGAATTGTCATTTACCGTCAGTGCTGAACGTCTGACAAATGTTGGCAGGTGGAAGTGCTGACATGTTATACATCGTTTTTGACAGGGGGTTAATATGGAAAAATAATATAATTTTAACGAGGAAGTTGCTAAAGTTCTTACAGGAGCATCTGCTGATTATAAATATCCCATATTGAATAATATGACCTTAATAATCATATGAGTTTTTTCTCAGTTGTATCTTACTTGATTTAATATATACATTCCTTGCCAATATAAGTCTGTCTGCAGGAGGTAAACCTTCAAACAACCGACATCTTCACATTTTCAGAGACACACATAGCCTATCCCTCCGCTAGGTTGTGAAAGTTGTAGGCACCAGTTCTCTCCTTCATTAACTCTCAGAAAATTGCTCCCACTATATACAGGCTTAGATTATTCAATATCATTCACTTAAGTTGACGGGAAAATTGAAACTTATGTCCATTACGAGCCTTAATAATTATCCAGGTTTGTTTCGAACAGCCTGAGGGAGTATTAAACGATAGCCAGTAAGTATGAGACAGAATAAGCATTTTAATTGGTTCACTGGTATGTCTGATGAATGGAAACATCAACAAGACCTGGATACTGATTATGGCTCGTGAATCGTGACTATATATACGTTGTTTAAAACTATGTTGTTAAGGAACAATGAATGGTTTACTATAAAGAGGGGGAAACTAAGGCATGGACCAAACCCCAAGTGTAGGAACAAGGCCAATAAGACTAAGTTAGTCTTATTGGCCTTGTGTAGGAAGACCAGAACCAATTTTACGGGAGGGAAGGGCATCATAAACTTTTTCAGATGAAAGAATTAAAGATTGGTGTTTATCTTGAAGAACTTTGGTGCAGGAAAGCAAATCGTGATGGTATTTGCTCGGATGAAATCCAGAAACTGTAATATCATAAAGAAAATTGGTCGGGGGAATCAGACCATGAAGAAATTTAGTTGGGTGAAATCCAGGATATCTTATAAAATTATTATTATTGTGTATAACGTTAGTGGGGGGAATCATAGGCAGGTTCAGGTTATTATGTGAAATTTTGCTAGACTGAACCAAAGACAACATAACCTCAGGATGAGATAGACACGATCTGCCCCATTGCCGTCGAGTGCCTTTGGTAATGCCGGTTTTCCTTTGCCATCGACGGACCCAGCGATACACGGTTGACACACTGGCACCTGTGTAGTAGGAAATAGCCCTGGTTGACATCCCTGCTATCCACAGCCTCACTATCGTAGCGCGAGTCATCTTCGAGTGTGTACGATCCATGAAACCCTCTCCTGTTAACCTGTTGCCTGTGTGTAGATTGATAGTCCATGTTCAATTCTATGATATTTATGTAACCCACAAGGCCGGTATTCACAAAACATATTAGAATTTTGACCTGTTCGTATGTTTGCAATATTTACCTCACCATAGTATTTCAGGCTCATTTTAAAGCAGAGAATGTATGAGGTGTTATTATGATTTCCAAGCAGTGACGGTTCCTAGTCCTTGCCATGAATAAATGCTTACGAAAAAAAAAAAAAAAAAAAAGTTAAGAGTTTATTTGTTTTTGTTTTTTCTTGCGCCGTGGTGTCAGTCAAAAGACAGGCAACAAAACCTAATTGTAGACGGGACCCATGAAAATCTAATAATAAGTTAAGAGTGAATTTTTCTTTTGTGAATACGGGCCCAGAGGAGGTTATGTTCCTGGTTATTTTTGCTTGTTTAATTTCTGTTTGTCTCTTTGTTAGTAGCATCATATACAAAGGTACTGTACACTCGTGATACGTAATTCCTGACCAGAGACGAACGGCAGGCACCACACACATACCCTGCATTCGAACTCAGTCTCTACTGGGTGGGGAAATGAGCAACAGCAGGCAATTCGAAGCTTTCTGCTCCTCACACTCTGGTCAGAAATTATGTATCACGAGTGTACCTATGTGTGGATTTTAATTATATTTTAATCAAAGGAGATTCTCGTTGACTGACAGAAAGCTATTCAATTTTGAGAGAAATCCGGGTGTACACATCTAATTCAAGGATATTTTAGTGTATTTGTTGAGGATGACCATAAAATATTTGGTGGCAGTTCCCAGAGACTTTGTAACCATATTGAGGGTGGAGATTTGGTGGTGCTGCCCATAGATTTCACAATATTTAGGAGAGAAGCAAGGTGTTACAGTAACCTATATATCTAAAGTAACGGGACACAGCCTTGGCAGAGGATTGTGGTCTTTGAGCGGGGAAACAAGGTGTTACAGTAACCTATATATCTAAAGTAATGGGACACAGCCTTGGCAGAGGATTGTGGTCCTTGAACGCTCTTGATATAAGTAATATATTCCTATTATCTTTACAATTGTCAAGTTTACAACTTTACATGTCGATGAACATTTTATTGTTTTGCTAATCATTAGAATATAGTATACCTAAATGAAATAACCTGTTGTTAACAAATTGGAGCCTATATAGTCTTTCCAACTCTTGTCATAAAACACATCTCAATACTGTTGTTGTTTTATACGGCACAGTTTGGAGGCGTCAGTATCTTCATTATTTCCCACAGTAGGATTTTTACCCGTAAAATAATAAATAAAACAATATTTTGGTTCTCTCCAATATAATAAGCATTAAAAAAGTAATGCAGAAAAATACAACCTACAAGTTTGCTGTTGTACAGTCATGGTCAATACTCCTATAACACCTTCCAATGAAACGGACTCGAAAGATTTAGTGATTGGTTCTTAAGATTCAGTTTGATGGTTCACTTTCATTGGGCCGTTGCAGGACTTTTGACTGTGACTGTACCATACATACACCTTCAACTTGGCATGATCCCATTTTGCTGACTTGACAGTTGTTTACAATAATTAGAGTTATTGCTCTCATACCAACCCGACCATTATTCAACTTAACAAGAAGCTGGATGTATCTCCCAAATTTAAACGACTCTGTACTCGATTAAGAAAAATCTGTGTTATACCGAAATCCTCGACAAATTGTGAATGCTTACCAACTTTTTGTAAAGAATGCAATGAATTCCACCCTGTTGGTCTATAATAACTCACGCATTCTAGGTCGTAATTAGGTTACGAGAGGGGGATACATCTTTCCACTGAAATTGCCAAGAATTCAGTAATTGTTAAGCAATATACGACCAGGAGAAGTATTTATTATATATCAGAATTCGCACTTTTTCGTATGTTTACACTTTTGACCTCGCCACCAGTGTTTCAGATCCATTTATATACAGTGGACCATTTTCCTCCTCTTGAAGTAGGAGTCTGTATTATAATTTCAAAGCAGTGCCAGGTTCTAGACCTTGCCATGAATAAACATACCAATAAACATTTAGTTTAACAAATAAGGGCACAGATAATCTACTTCGTCGTGATATAGTTTGGAGGAACTGCTAACCGAACTGCTAGAGCTAATAATGTACAGTACACTGGGGGCCAATAGTTCTGCCCTCACCCGAGACACTACATAAACCTTTACCAACCTCGCAACTTCAGTGAGTAGATTTTCATATTGTGTCTCGGGTCTGGACAGAATTATTAACCTCCAGTGTACTGTACATTACCACGCATTGATTCCTTCAACGCATGCCATAAAACAGGAGCAGATTAGCATAAATAATGTTGATTTGTTGCCTACAATAATTTGGAGGAATAATTTGTTCCTGATTTACCTACACTGTACAGCCATGGCTGATAGTGCTGGAACAGGGTCCAAGGAGTGTTGGAGAGCAACTGAACAGAGTTCGAACAAGTGAATTTTCCAAACCATTCTCAACATTGAGAGATATTTAGAAGACTCACTTTTTCGAACTATGTTCAGTTGCTCTCCCAAAACACTCCTTGGACCCTGGTCCAGCACTATCAGCCATGGCTGTACAATCCCGAAATGTATTTACCTCAAAGTTAAAGAAATGTAGAGTACTGTGACGATGTTCTCAGATGTAACTGAATCGATCATCTGTCCGTGCAAGGCTGAAGTGCATGGAAGCTACTGAACACTTGTATATATACCAACACAACCCCAGTCACACACAGACGAACACACAAAACACTCACACCACACCACGCACACGCGCAAACTTCTCCACATGTACACACACACATGTATGCACCCCCCTACAACATACACGTATACACACACACAATATATTGTACACATGTACACACAACAAAAAAACTATCATTACACCTGTGCACGATACAAAATGACACCACGAATGAAGGTTTTTGATAACAGCCTTCTTACAGTGGTTTCCCTGCGTATGTATGTTGCGGCCGCATCTGTTATCAAAAACCTTCATTCGTGGTGTCATTTTGTATCGCGCAGGTGTAACCATAGTTTTTTGTTTTGTGTGTGTGTACAGTCGCGAGCTGATGGGATGGAGACACGAGCTCACTCATAATGGGGTCGTTTCTACCTGACGAGTTATGGAGGGGGAAAGTGAGAGAGAGATAGGAAGAGATGGGCGAGGTTGTGTAGGGGCTGGTGGAGTGTTGCCACTTCTGACTGATATAGAACTATTGCACCATCCACTGAAAGTTTCATTCGAAGCATTCACCGGTGAGAGGGAGAGACGGGAAGGAGGAATTATGGTGGTTGAGGATGACTGAGCCTCTAATAATGTGAACTGTTTGTCTCTGGTTGCCAAGACTGTGAAGTGTACTTCAACTGTGCACGACATACCTTCTCTACCTCGCCCTGGTGTTTCTCCCCCTGCCCTCTCCCGGCCCTCGTCTGACCTTCCTGCTTTTGCCATTGGAGATGCCTATGTGAAGCTCTCCTTCACTGGGAACTCATCCATAAACACAAAGCTGCGGTGGCTCTCTACTGTCAACAGGGCCTTCCAGCTGCGGAGTGAACTGGATGAGGTCAAGATGGCTGCCGTCACCTCCCTCTATATCTCCAGAAAGCGTCAGGACATCATCAACAGAGTCAAGGCTGGTGAGTTTTTATCTCTGCCTTTCATTCCTCAGAACTCACCGGAGAGACCTTGTAAATTCCCCAGCTACATCCTCACAAGTATTCCTGTTGATGTTGACTCGGGTCTTGCCAAGGGACACCCTGGTGTGTACTCTGGCCGTTGTTTTTTCCAGGATGGTTACCACATTAACTGTTCTGTTCAGCCTAAGTGTGCCTGGTTTGTGGCCGACCATGACTTCAGGACGTGTTCTGCCAGGATTGAACCATCACGTCCTACTGCCTCCTCCAGAGATGCCAAGAAACATCAAAACAACCCCCAGTACACGATACCATACACAAATATTATCATCTCTTACACCCTGCCCACCCCAAACCAGCCTCCCAAAACACATCCACACTCAAATCACCTACCAATCCATCAAAAAACTTAAAAACAACACCCTGCTGCATGCACGACCCCCTGACATCCACCCATCAGAATCCTCCCTTCCCCGCGAAGACAGAGTCCACCTGGCCAGGTTGAGAAGCGGCCACCATCCGGCTCTTCTGACGTATCAAAAGAAACTAGATAGAGCCATCACAGATACCTGCCCAGGATGCAACACAGCACCCCATTCTATTAAACACATTATGGAAGACTGCAACGAACACAATGACACTCGCCAACAACACAAGATACACTCACTGAGGGCACTGTGGGAAAGCCCGGTTCAAGCCATAGCCTTCCTCAAGAGCTCGGGGCTGTTCGGCCAGACAGCTTGAGGAACTTCAACAACAACAACTGCCTCCACCTCTTGAGGACTCATCTCGATGGAAGTGTCCACGATTTCTTCAGCCGGGGGTTAATGTGTGACATGGATGTACTCAACGTCAGGCCCAGGCTCGTGCCTCTAATGCCACGCCACCTCTCTCGGGTTAAAGGTTCATCCACTGGTCATCGATGATGGTATTACTGATGCTGTGCTACGCCTACTGCAACAGCTGGCAGATTCCCTTGAATCCTCTACTACGACTGTACAATTTTTGTCTTCGTCACAGTTGTGTACCACGAACCCTGATCAGAAACACATTAATACCCATCCCTAAACCTTACCTCCTATATTTGTAAAATTACGTGTGGTCTCATGTACCGACTGCAGGATTGCCTTTATCTATGTTTGTTTGGTTTCATTCCTCAGCACAGCACAAATCACTGCCACGTCGATTTGTACTCTCCCCTCTCCCGGGACAGTGTGTTGGCCTTCTTTGACCTTCGAAGTGCCTTCGATGTTGCTAATAGATATATTATTTTGGATTAACTAGTCAACTTTGGGATAAAAGGTAATCTCTTACGGTGATTCGGGTGTACCTCAATAACAGGACCTCCCGTGTAGTTTTCAGTGGTGTGATCAATCCTTTGCGCAGAATTCAACTTGGTACGCCTCAAGGGGGTGTTCTCTGATGCATCGGTTGCTTACTTCTCTCCCTGATATTCCTGGAACTACAATTACGTGCTATGCTGATGATATCTGTGTTCATTCTACCTCGCCAAGGGATCTCCAATGGTTTCCTGACTCCTTCTCTGTGGCTTCCTCTCACTGTGGCATTAATGTCTTCCCAGATAAGAGCAGAATATTCCCATGCCACCTTCCTCAAGCTCTGCCAGTCTTCACTATTGGAGGGACTGTCATTCCTCTGTATTACCAGTACCAGTCAATATTTCTGCTGTTCTCCCTGCCAGGCGCCAGGGCCATCCCATTGTGCAGGTCTTGTTAGGTTGCCACCAACACCGACTTAAACCACTTCAATGGCTCACTAACAACTCTTCGGGCATCTCCATCCTTGTGGCCAGGACCATCAATATTGCTTTTACTCGTTTCGTTGTTAATTATCTCTCTCCTGTTTTTATTCAACTTCCTAGGGCTACTCTGGAGACACTAAAAAAAATTCAAAATAGAACGATGAGAATGATTCTTGGCTGTCCCATGTCAACCAGGATAGTGATTATGTAGCGTGAGTTGTGTCTTCCTCCTTTAGTCGAGTGAATTTATTCTAATGTTACATTTCCCACATCTTTCACCTCACTACTTACAGTTAGTCAGGACTTCTCTTGGACCAAACTCCCCCGTCCCTCCCATACTGCCTGTTGGACGTGTTCTTATAAGGTCTGTTTCCTCTATGCTCCGTAGTCTTAATATAGATATAATGGTTGCAGACGTCCCCCCAGGGCCCCCTCTGTGGATGCTACCAACACCTGATGTGAGCTACACACCTACTTCCAAGTCGGAACTGCCTTCTCTACAGCTGCAGTTTGCTCTAGAACATGTGAAAACAGTGACGTCCTCCAACACAGCTCCATACTAATTCTACTTTGATGGCTCATTGCAAGTGGAAGGTGCAGCTGGTGGTGTTGTTTTCTCACCTGACTTGGAGCTACCTCCAGGGGGCTGGGTTGGCCGTCTTCTCCGTGACCACTTCAGCTCCACATTGTGTGAAGTGTATGCCATTCTGGATACTGTTAGTCTTCTTTGTCAACAGAGAGTAAATGCTGCCATCATTTGTGACTCCAAACCTGCCCTTCAGTCTCTCTCCAGTGTTCAACAAACATATAGTGTGAAGAAATAAGAATCTTTTAATTTCCTACGGCTGTTTACTTCCCATTATCATCTGCAGCAGACAAAAATACAGGCGATTTTTTTTATATTTTTTTATGAATGGTATTCTAGCATCAGGGCCGGTAATACATAAACCTCTCAGAATACGCATTTATTTGAATGTTTGCATCACTGGCCTCACCAATGTGTTTCAGGTCTATTTCAAAGTAGTGGATAATTTTCGTCCTCTTGAAGAACGAGTCTACATTATGTTATGAAGACAGTGACGGGTTCTAGACCTTGCCATGAATGAACGAACTTTAAGCTTAGAAAGATACCAACCAACACCTTGAAGCTCCACTGTCTCCACGTGAACCACCTCAAAGCTTCATTCAATATTCTCTGGGTCTCAAGAGTCACAGGCTACTGACGGCTATATGCGATTCCAAGGTTGAGGTATGATAAATTAAATAAATAGAACCAGACAACCAATCACCCACATCACCAAAATGGAGAATTCTATGAGAGAGGTAGAGAGTTCTGTGTTAAGGATGTCGTTTCATGTGTTCACATTGGTGGGCCACTGATCCCTCCGAACCATGCCAAGAAACAGGTAAATCTCCTCTTAGTATCACCGAGGTCGTCTGTTTCCAAGCAGAGTATGGGGGAATCAGTAGCCCTCCAAAATATATTACACTTTTAAAGAAAGAATAAAGGGGCATAAACAGAAATCTGTCGTTGGGATGACAACTTTGAAACTATGTGATTCCACCAATCTATTACATAAGAACAGGCTGCTTTTATTGTCTTGTTTGGCTTGTTTCAGAGTATAGTTTGGAGGAATCCGTAGCCTCCTTTATGCCAAAGTATGTGATTTCTTAAGATGTGTCATCAGTACCGAGAATGGTGCAAATAATAAAATGTTTGTCTGCTTCATCACCCTGGAGATGAGAGACCAACAAATGTCAATTGCATAATCAACTTCTCGACAAAACTTTCCAATGTGCAGTACTTTCACTCACGCAAAGATCACAGCCAGTTTTCTGCACAATTACATGCTCTCGTATTCCTTGAGAGACATGGTTTAAAAGAAGGAGTGTTGCAGGTGTATTGTATATTGTGGTGACCTTTAGTTATACTGCTACATATTTCACATGTATTCACAATTTAAGGAGAGAAACATGATAATAAAATTTCAGGCCAAGTTATTTCTCCAAACTAAGCCACGAAACAGATCCCCGAAGAGTAACATTGCCGACATTTGTATTGTTTCTGGGATAGTTTGAGTGCATTAGTAGCCCTTCAGTTAAGTTAATCAGATTATTTTAGTAAAATGTGAGTTTTAGTTTATATGTCCTTATAATCATGCTGCTTCTCCCTTTTGGGGTAGTGAAGCCTGGCTAATATGTGTATATATTTTATAAATGATATAAATTACCATATTTTGAAATACTTAGAACTTAATATTATGTTGGGCGGTATATGACCCTGGCTGTTGCACCACCATATGCCTAGTGGCATCTATCAATCAATCAATCTCCAAGTAGCTACTGCCACTGTGTACTAGATATACATTTAGTAAACATATTTTATTTAGCAGTTACTGGGGGAATGTTAAAAAGCAAATCCAATATCCAATATCTCTTTCATTAACACTCAAGCAACTTAGGGTTTGTCATACTTCATTACCTTATATTTCCTTCCTTCTAATTATATTATGACTTTGCAGTATCTGCTTTGTTCGTCTCATAATGAACCAAGCAATTGTTTTTCCAATAGTTTCATTGTATTCGTTGGTCAATAAAATTTTGTTTTCCTTTCAAATGTTATTATATCATGTCTCGCCATGCAATTGGTGTTTTTTCTCTTATAAATCAATATATTATTTTTATAATATTAAACAAAAGAATAATCAAGTTACTTAGGGATATGTTGCGAGCCGAGCCAATTATTATAGAATATATAAGTTACATGTATATAAAGAAATCTAACTATTGGCTTCGATTAACCAAGTCAAATAAAGCTCTTCCAGAAATATACACAAGGTTGCTTTTTCAGAATGGAAACTGCCATGTTGAGAAAAACTTTACTTCTACTTCCTTAATTATAAACTAATCCAAAAAGTACTGACAAATAAAATAGTTCTCTTGGCTTTCATTTTCGTCGTCGAAGAATCCATTTTTGGCGATTATTAGTTTGTTCTCTGCATTGTCTCCGTCAGGTTGTCCATGGAGCCAGTAAGGGACACCCATGGGTACTCTTTGCCACACCCTTTCCCACACCCACGTCCCCTCCATCGCTGAGTCAGAACCTCCAACCCAGAAGCTCCCTGTCATGTCTGTAGTGGAAAGAAGTAGATTTTCGGAAATTAATCAATAAGAGGTTTTGATTCTTGACAAAGTAATTAAAGTTTTTTTTGTGTTTTGGTAAGTATATTAAAGGTTTTAATTGTTGATGATTTTATCAAAGATTCTGTGATGGGAAGGATTAGGTTGTTGGTAGGGTCTAACTTATTAAAAGGTTTGGCTGTGTAGGTATATTAACTAATGGTTCAGTAAGAGATAGAACTCTGTTGTAGGTGAATTAATAATTGGTTCTAGATGTAAAGTTCTAGATGTGAGGTTCTAGATGTAAATAGATTAAAGGTTCTGTGGTGGTAAGAACTTGGCTGTAAATTAGGTAATTAGAAGGTTATGTGATGTTGTCAGTGATTTTGGGCCAACCGATTCCTCCAGAATGTGGTATATATCTATTCATTATGATTACTGAGTGGGACATAACCTATTCATTATCAATATGTTGTCCGGGGGTATTGATGTGATGATGGAACACCGCCCTATAACATGATTTCCTGTTTGAAAATACTATGATGTTCCATAATCTGCATACAAAATTATAGTGCAATATTTTAACAATGACATACATCCCTTGCTGGTCCCTGCCCTCCTCCCTCTGTCAGCCCATCAGCCCGTCATCACCATTTTCTATCGTCAATATTAAAATCCTATAGAATTAGGGGAAAGGTGATAGAGAGGAAGGACAGCAAACACGAAGAAAGTAAAAGAAAATAAGTGATCAAGTAATGTAAGAACAAATACAAAATGCGAAAAAATGTGGAGGATATAGTTTGTGCATCTACCCCTTACTCCCCTACCCCTTACTCCCATAATTCTAAGGTGCATGTCAGCGCCATTGTACAGGCACACACAATAGTCCTACAACGTAATGGAATGGCCTCGATAAATTATGTGAAAGTATATTTGTTGTACTATAATATTGGTTCATAAAATTCATTCAAATTGCTAACTTTCATTCACCTGAGGCATCGTGACTATACATGCATGGATAAAATTTGGGGAAGGAAGATGACTGCTCTTGGCGTGAAAGTCTCTGTAATTTAATAAGACAAGGAAGAATGTAATTGAAAGGTGGGAAAGCAAGCACGAAGGAAATAGAAGGAAAGGAGTGACAGATAGAGAAATTAAAGGGAGTAACTGTGAGTGTGTAGCAGTGTAGACTACATAAACAAGAGTTGGTAGTGACTTACTAAGATCGTAGTGTATCCAGTTCCAGACCTGGCCCAGAGTATCACAGTCACTAATCACAGCCAGCTCGCCCAGTAAACCTTCAATACAGTACTCTTGCGCGTCTTGCCTGAGAAACGATTGATTAATTAACTGGTAGGAAGATGAAAATGCAAGCACAGAGAGAGAGAGAGAGAGAGAGAGAGAGAGAGAGAGAGAGAGAGAGAGAGAGAGAGAGAGAGAGAGAGAGAGAGATTTGAAAATGGAAGAAGACCCTGCAGGATGAGACAGAAGGCGATAGAGAGGAGGGACAGCAAGCACAAAGGAAATTGAAGGACAGGAGCAATAGTTAGCATTATTATCACTGTGTCACTTTTTTTTTTCTTTTTTTTTTTTTTTTGGAAGGCTACTTATTCCTCCAAAGTTTGTCAGGACAGCGATACCTTCAATACACGAGCAGACAACGGATATGATTTGGGTCATAGTTTGGAGGATTCATTAACCATTCTAGGTCGTAGACTCTGCTGTGGTATATTTAACTTTTCTCCAAAACTGGGTGTAACACGAGTTACTGTGGATGCTTTCAGAAATGAATGAATATGTGATTTTGTGTAGAAAATCATCTATACACTTAGTGAAGCTGAAGATAATATTACATTATTTTTCTTACCAACAATGTCCTTTTACAATGTCTTTCTAGCCAAGGAAAGATATTTTTCTACTCTATTCACTCCCAACATTTCTTCAACTAACAATATCTGCCTAACATTAATACTCACCAGTTACGTAGCACTTCCCAGGGAGGAATGTAAAAGCAGGAGGAGCCAATGAGGATGTAGGGGGCGTTGCATCCTATTCAGAAATGATAGGAATATATGAGACAAATAATAACACGATTCCGTTAATGAAAAAAGTTAATATGGAATGCAATGCAATTTGTAAAGTAATTACTATTTACATATTGAGACTTCAACCAAAATCCCTAAAAATGACACAGGTTTGTCCATGGCATTCTCTGTCAGTTCATAAGATTCCTCTATGACAATGCATATACCTTTGTTTACAATGACATTATAGACTGTTATCCTCTTTACAGGAGACTTTTCCCTTTATAAGTTATGCTGTAACATTTTATGCATATTAATAATCTTATACACATTAAGGAAGTACTGCTACAAAGACATATTTACCAACACAAGAGCACCGCATACTATGATTTCACAACTATCAACCCCAAAGTGTGGAATCTGTATGTGAGTGCCAATGTACCAGCTGGCATCCTTATCAAGGATATCCTTGTCTGTTGGATTTCCAGGACTAATGAAACCTGTACCTGTTATGGATAAATTTGAGGATGAAAGAAGACCAACCTAGCCCTGGAGAACCCTGCAAGAAGATTTTGAGGGACAATTGAAGAATTGAAATTAACCTGTTATGGAGCCGAGAGTGGAAAAGTCCTGGCATATGAAGAAGTGTTCCTGGGTTTCGTTGGCATCAGTGAAGTAGCCGTTGTCAGCAATCATCAGTTTGTTTTCGTCAGTGTCTCCATCAGGGTGGCCTGGGAGCCAGAAGGGCACTCCCATGGGCACATTCTTCACTGTCCTTTCCCATACCCAAGAGTCCTCAGCTTCAGCGTCCGACCCACCCACCCAGAAGTTACCCGTCAGATCTGTGGGGAAGTGGCAAGATTAAAACATGAGGATGGAAGAAAACAGCCCTACGTAAGAAGACCGTGTAGTACAAGGAATGGATTAATTGTTTCAAGGATGATAGAAGATCTCCCTAGGCCTGGAAAACCTTGTAGGGGAGAGGGTAATAGAGAGAGGGACATCAAACACCAACAAAATGGAAGGGTGTTTAGGATAATGAAGGTGATATAGAGGTGGGACAGCAAGCACGAAGGAAAATAGGAGGAAAGGGACAGCTGATTGGAAAAGAAATAAGGCAGGATAAATGTGGGGGAGGGGGGTCATCTTCCATAAAGCAACTGCCTTGTTGTAAACCAAAATAGAAGCTGGTCTTTGAGAACTAGTGGAACCTATTGCAGACAAGGATGTGTAGTACTATACTGTAAGAAGGCATCTCAGTCAGACACACTCAAATACCAGAAAGCTTTAGTAGTCCACTGAACAAAAATCAGAATATCAATGAAACAGCGAATTTTGTACACTTAAGGACCCTGTGATCGTGCATAAAATTTGGAGGCTTCTGATTCCTCCTAACCATGCCGCGAAACAAATTGTTTCTATATAGGTGTGTGTGTGTGTGTGTGTGTGTCATGGCAATATTTTAAGGACTCATTTACCTCCAATTTTCTGACTACATTACATGGTTCCTTAACCTACCAATTTATCAGCAAAAGTTTCTCTCTTTAAAGTGTGAGATGTGCGATAACCTACTCGACATGATTTACATTGTACGGATTAAAGGAATACTCTGGCCAAGGAATACACAAATATGTTTATTTCCTACTGCGTAGTCGATGACAATATATCGTCCACTAATACAGATAATTAGAATATAATTTCCATGATCAATAAGAAATCTAAAACAATCATTACACAATAATTATCATCTTGTTGGTATAGATTTACCATTTTTAGTGGCGAATTTTGTTCAGAGAAGCATTTAAGTTTTTCTGGTAGTTAGGTGTGTGTGTGTGATTAGGTTTCCTTCTTCTGGCCACGACTTTGCTAACTGCCTGGTCAGAGATTATGTATCATGAGAGTACAGTCACACCCAATAGTCCTGCAACACCTTCCAATTACACGGCCTCAAAAAATAAAATTCATGAACATGTTTACGTATCTCGAAAGGAATAATAGAACATGATTTTTTACCCCTTTCACTCATTTCATCTGATAGTTGAGAAAACAGAAAGAGCTCCTTCTAGACTTTATTGTTCTCACCTTCCTCAAAAAAGAAATATGTAAAAAAAAAAAAATAATCTGAGCCAATCTGAATAGCAGTGAGGAATGTATACAAATGAAGATGGTGAATTAATGGAGAATGAAATGAATTACATGTATTATACCTATAGCCTCTAGTCCTCACCTTCTTCCTCAATAAAGAAATAATGAACTCACTAAGAACGTGCTGTGTCAAGGTCCACACTTCCCCGAGGAGAGCACAATCGTTTATCACAGCCAGTTCTCCTTCATACACACTGCAGTAAGTTTGTGCTGCTGACCTGAGAATGACGAGGATGATAATAAACAGTAACAATGATAATAAATATAATAATAATAATAATGACAAGGATACTACTACTACTACTACTACTACTACTATTAGTAAAGTGGCAGTAACTTCTGAGAATGACGAGGATGATAATAAACAATAACAATAATAATAAATATAATAATAATAATAATGACAAGGATACTACTACTACTACTACTACTACTACTACTAGTAAAGTGGCAGTAACTTGAGGTTAATGCTACAACTAATTTCATCTACCATTACTATACAACGACAACACTCACCAGTTACGAACAACTCCCCACTGTGAAATGTAGAGGCACGTGGTGTTACCGATGAGGGTGTAAGGTTCGGGACAAATAACTGCGGGTAAAAAGATAGATGTTGGTTGGGGGATAGTACACGCACACGGATTCGCACATATTCTCTCTCTCTCTCTCTCTCTCTCTCTCTCTCTCTCTCTCTCTCTCTCTCTCTCTCAATAGGGGTAGAAAGACAGATTCGGGGTTTTTTGGAATACAGCACTCACACATACACACACACCAGACTCTCAGACTGCATCACATGCATACTGCTATTTCCTTATACATTTTCACACACACACACACACACACACACACACACACACACACACATATGTTTGCGAATCAGCTAGAGTAATAGACAATCGGATAAAGACAGTAAAATAAAGGATAACAAGATTTCCCCGGCAGATGAACAAATCGAATAGCTGAAAGAATACTTTGTAAGGCCAGACAGACCAAATCTGAGGAGATATTATATATAGTGAGTAGGGACTATATAGTACGAACGAAAAAAGAAGGAAAAGAGGGACAATGGAATGAAGGTAAATAATTGAATCAGGTTCGAAGGAGTGAATAGCCTATAATATATACAACAGATTTTATTTGATTTTCATTTATTGATTGTGGATGAAAGAAGATTGCCCTCGGCCTGGAAGACCATGTGGGACGAAAATAATGTGATAGAGAAGTGGGACAGCAAGAACGAAGGAATTAGAAGAATTATATACTTTGAGGTGAAAGAAACCCGTCTTAGGCTGAAAGAAAGACCATGTAGGAAGAGACAGAAGGTGATAGAGAGGTGCATGGGACAGCAAGTACGAAGGAATCACACGGTATGAAGGAACAGTTTGCCCAACAACAGATAAGGTCACCTTCATTGGTGAATCACACACACATCTTCAGTAAACAAATGTGAACATTATCCCATAATTTTACTGATAACAGCAACATCCTAACATTACCACATAGCTTATCCTACCAATATCTCACTTCCTAACATTACTACACATGTATACTCATAATAACAACATAATGAACAAACAATGGTATTATTTGTTTAATTATATATTTTGTTCGTCTTTTAACAAACAGTCTTGACATGCTTAACTTACCTAAGTTATTTATTTGTATGTCACCGACATACCGAAGATGGTGATTGATTGTGATATTGATTTAATAAAATCACTGAGGGTGGTAAGCCATTATGTTATTGATGTGCTGAATATAACAAAATTAATAGAGTTATTGATATGATAATTTTACCCAAAATGATTAGCGAATGTCAGCCAACCTTCGCCAGATACACGGATTCCAGTTGTCTAAATATTCTCTCTAAATATATTCCAGGACAATGCTCTGGAACCTGCTTATTTCAAATATGATTTTAGTTTTGGTGTACAATGGGTAGTTTTAATTCTCAAGAATTATCTCATCCCTAGCAGATAAGGCATTGGGACACTTTTTACCCATCATTGTATCTTTTTTTCTAAGCAATACCCTCTCTCTCGCACTAAAAAAAAAAAAAAAAAAAAAAAACACACACACACACACACACGCAATGGACTAGTGCAATTTATCATAATTTTATAACATTTGTCCACCTTAAATAGTGACCTAAACTGTTTAACTAAATTTATCGTTACATTTTTCATATTCTCCACTTATACAATGCATTCTCAGGCTTCATTTAATCTTGAATAATATCTTTGAAATTCCAAAATTGAGGCATTTTTCTTTTATAAAAGATTGTGCTGGTGAAACTGCATTTACAGAAGTGTATCATTATATCATATATGTGGACGGACGTGCTTCGCCAGCTGTGTAACTTAATTAACTATCTTGATACGGGGTCCACTCTAAGAATGCCATCCACTCTTCACTTATTTTCGTCCATCCAGGTTGGATAGTATTGGTTCCAGTTGGATGGAATATGTAGACAAACAAAACATTATTGAAGGATATCCAACCTGATTCATCCCAAGACCTGGAGTTGATATCTTGAGACCACGTACAGTCCCCTGCAACTACGAACACCACCACTACCGCCACTGCTGCCACTACTAATATCACCTTCATCCTTGTTGTTGTTGTTGGTTCCTGGCACACACACTACTGACTCAACCCACCAAGACCCTTACTATCTATATCTTTACTCCACCCACCACTCACTGTCATCAGGAAACTCCCCATCTGTATTCTGAGTCATTATGATTAAGGTCAATCACTACCGGTCCTGCCATGGGAAGCTTACCATATGGTGTCCGGACATCCGGTACACAGTTGCAGAAATTACATTCCTCCAAAGTATGCCAGAAAACAGGACACTATTTACAAAAATAATGGTGGCCTGTTGCCTGGAGTACATTAAAGGAATCAGTTGCTCTGGATTTACCAACACTGTACCATCCCAATAAAGAAGTATAATTCGTAATCATATAATTATACAGTACAATATATTTTATCCAGTTAGGTTAAGGGAATCATTTATATTAACCGAATTGGAGGTCTAGTGATTCCTCCAAACCAATAAGGGTCTGTTGAATATCAACAATGATGATCTCCCTTAAACTTTATTTGTTAATTCTTCGTACTTTCTGTCCCATCTTTCTGTCACCTTCTCTCTTGTCTTACATGGTCTTCCAGGCCAAGGGCGGTTCTAATTCATCCTCAAATAAAAGAAAAATATTGGTTTTGACTTTTAGGGGAGAACCTCTTTTTTGTAAATAGGAGGACTACTAATTCCTCCAAAGTATCCCTGGAGACAAATCACCTAACGTCACTATTAGAGGATCTGTTTGTGACATAGTTTGGAGGAATCAATAACCCATCAATTTACCAAAAAGAGTTTCTTCCCTTAATATCATGAGTGCCAAGACTAAAGTAGGTACAGTTGAAGAATGGAGTTTCGTTAAGCCCATAGTGTCTCTCTTACCCAAGTACACACCTTGGTCTGGTAATGGAAGAGAGTTTTGAATGAATTATAGAAATATATATAATGACGCAGATGAGTTGGTAGTAAATTATATTCATACTGTAACATAGTGACTAAGCAAGAGAACATTATAATCAACTAAAGGTGTGTGCTGGGATGTAGAAAGTTCCCAGTTTGATTATGATTAAATTATATTAGGCACCGCAACAGCGATGTCATATAGCGCCTGAAAAATGTGATAGAGAGGTGTGACAGCAAGCAGGACGGAAATAAAAAGAAAAGAGGGACAGTTGAAGAACTGAAAGCTAGTGACTGGAGCCGAAGGGGCGCCAAAACCCTTAAAGTATTGCCCACATCACTATAGACAATGGGGGTAAAGAAAGTACTTCCCTTCTACAACTGTACTGGTAAGCTGAATGATGACAAGAATGGTAAAGTATAGTACCAAAAGATAACAAAGTGACTCGATTTACACCTGTCATTTTCTCACGTCACTCTTACTTGCCTCAAGCATTTCCTCTGTGTATTATATTTGTCAATCGGGATTCTATATCTTTATGTATCCAAAAACTTACCAAATATCCTTATTTATTTGATTTGAGAATGAAAGAAGACGACCCTAAACTTGGAAGACCCCCCTAAGTCGAGGGAGAAGGTGATAAAGAGGTAGGGCACCTAGTAAAAAGAAACCTTATATCCAGAAAACGTCCGAATACTACATATATTGAAGTATCAGGATGGTGTCTCTACTACTGTATACTATCATGAGACCACTACTGTATGTATTATACCCCTCCCCTCCCCTCAGATAGCACCATTACTAATGTAGCAATTGGTATATTTTTCCTCAGTTGCATTTGGTTTTGGTACATTTAGTTGAAGTATAACCCTGATGTGTATTTGTCTGAGTTGTGGATGTCCTCGACTTAGGAGCGATCATGAAGGCTAATGTCCAAAGTAGGAGCATAAAACTTGATCTAGAGTTTGACTGACTACGTGGCAAACTTAAGGAACCATAGAAATTATTAGTGACCTCGACAGGGCTGAGAAAATATGCTGATTTTGAAAATGAAATAGATTTCCCTTGGCTGGAAGACCCTATAAAACGAAAGTGATAGAAAAGTAAGACAGTAAGTACGAAGGAGATAGCAAGAAAGAATTGAAGAATTTATTAAAAATAGATAATGCAGTAAGCAGGTGACATCTTCCCAGACAGTATACTCATGTTTTTCAGACATGTAAGGACATTTCTCACACACGTTGATCTACCCACACTTATTGTAATGTTGGGTGAATCTGCTTATAACTGACAGATTGGCGATTCATGGTATGAAAAACGAGTGTGAATAGTACGTACCCGGTCAGACTTGACCTTTCATTGCAAACGAAAATCATGTGATCAGCCTAGAAACCAAATAGAGTGAGCCCCTCGAATTTAACAGTTGTTCCATGGTTCCATTGTTCCCGCGCTTCAATAATTTTCGCGTATCAACGCCAAGTTGGGTGTAAATGACAACAAGGTGTGTTCCTGTCCAGCTCATTTTTCGAGCACATAAAAATCCACAGGTATATGTCTTGGAGCTCTTCGATGTATGTACTTGTATGGAGCGGATGTTATTATAGGAAAATATACAACATTGCCATATCACCTTTGCTACTTTCTATAATTGAGAGTAAAAAGTCTGGGGTTTCATTAAAAATTATGCTTGATGTCATTCTCTTCGTTATGGATTCCTTTTAATTGGACATCAAAGCATCAGGCGTTTGGTATGGAGCAATATCCAGCGATGGTATTTGTAGAAAGACGATTTCTTGTCTTCATCTTCATACGGTTGATGGCAGAAAATATCCTCTCTGCTGCAGCACTTGAATGACGTAGACTTAAGAGAGACATCATAAACTTTGTTAAGTTAGGGAATAGTTGTGAACCATCTCCAGTCTTAATTTACCCCACTTTAACCAAAAACTTTACTGAGACGTTATGGCTTAATTTTCTAGTATATAGTACCTGATTTCACTCTTAAGCATACGCCATTCAGTATCTATTTTTTGAAGGTTATCATTATTCAAAACCGATGGAAAGTAAGCCATGAGAGATCCAAGTGAAGTTACACTCTAGGTTTTTACGACTGATGGATCTAGTCCTTCCAAGTGTTGAAACACTTTATCACTGATGTGAAATCTTTTTGAAATATTATGTTGGGCCGCCATATTCCTAGTGGCATCTATTAATCCATCAATTTTGAAATATTAAGTGCACCTTCAATGTAAAAATCAAGGCACCTTAACTTGAACTGTTGTACAGTTTGCTGTGGGATGGAGTGAGCTTTAGATAGACTCATATCAACCTTTGAACCCAAGTTATGTGGGTCACAAGGATATATTTCGTGCAGTGGAACTTTCTGTACATATTCATCCCTTTAAAAACATGAAAACTTTTCATGAGGACATTACCCAGCCCGCTCCACTCACTCTTCTTCATTGACTTTTTAATATTATTATTAAAAAACAGACATGGCTGATTGTTATTCAATATATGTAATTAATTAATACGAAAGTAATAAATGGAAACTTATACAAGAGTAATAATGTAATGCATATACATTTATAATGTTACATGGAAACTGTTCGTAAGGTTATTACCAAGCTCAGGTTGCATCGTGATTGTCTGCCACTCCTATAGCTGCTGATTGGCCGGCTTTGGTATTGAGAGTTCTGAAATATGCATACCAGAGACGATATTGAAAATAAATAATTAAATGGATATAGTGTGAAATATCAATAGTTGGGCAGTTACAACACGTGACATCCAGCTCTGTTACGAATGTGTTGGGAGTCAGAGAATTGTGAATGAAACGTCTATCATTTACAGTGAGATATATAACATTATTGTATTACGATATGGTTTACAGATGTTCAAAATTCCTTCCTCCTTACCAGTGTATGGTACAGCTCGTTGATGTGACTGTCACACACGTTTCACTGCCCAGGATTATTCCTAATGTTTATAATAATGTCCTGAACACGACGCCACAAGTCCTCGCTGTTTATTTCCTCTGTTTCATACACTTCACTTTTAATGTTTTTCCATAGGTAGAGGAGTGATGTAATACATCGTTAGTTGTAGATCTCTCCAACCAATCTGTCACGTGCTGTAACTCACAAATAATGGAGATTCGCACTATGCTCATTTGATTATTTGTATTCAATACCGTCCCGGAATACACACAATTATTTTGCTACATACTTTCTTAACACTTTGTTTATTTTCCCAAAACTCATATATATCCCTAAACTCTTATTTTTTCACTAAATTAGTTTCTGTATATAGTTCCCTAAAATTTCCTTCAAATACATTTGGCTGATTTTTTTTTTTAATCAATTTACAGATTCAGAATTTTTATTTTATTTTTATTCTGATTATTAGATTTGGTTTAGATTTATTGATATGAGATTTGGAGCAAATGCACTCCTTCTAATTATTCCAAGCAACAACAACAGAAACATACAATTATCATTATTTACTTCATCTGGACCTGTTTTCCAGCTGGCATACTTTGGAGGAATCAAAATAATGTGTACTACTCTCTTAATGAAAGAAAGAAATATATGTAGAAGTCCTTCCCTCTAAGTAAAGAAAACGAACGGCTTGGTCATCACTGGACGAAAAAAAAAAAAAAAAAAAAAAAAAACCGATGGAACTGTACATTGCCCTTAAATCCACTCTCTCTCTCTCTCTCTCTCTCTCTCCTCTCTCTCTCTCTCTCTCTCTCTCTCTCTCTCTCTCATCTCTCTCTCTCTCTCTCTCTCTCTCTTACCGTTCTTCAACCCCTACCGTACCCTAATCCCTACCAACCGTACCCCTACCCTCACCCCATTCCAAAGCCCACTCCTGACCCCACTCACCCCCACTCACACCTTCAACCCCCCTACCCTTACCCTATCCTAACCCTACCACCAACCCTCACGTCCCTATCCTAACCCTCTATCCTTACCCTCACGCCCCTACCTTAACCCCAATCCTAACCCCACTCACCCCCACTCACACCTTCAACCCCCTACCCTTACCCCTATCCTAACCCTACCACCAACCCTCACGCCCCTACCCTTAACGCCTATCCTAACCCCACTCACCACCACTCACACCTTCAACCCCCTACCCTTACCCCTATCCTAACCCACCACTAACCCTCACACCCCTACCTTAACCCCTATCCTAACCCTACCATCAAGCAGACCGCCTACCCCCTTAACCCTATCCTAACACTCTATCCTTAACCCCTACCCTTACCCCTATCCTAACCCTACCACCAATCCTCACGTCCCTATCCTAACCTCTATCCTAACCCTACCACCAACCCTCACGCCCCTACCTTAACCCCTATCCTAACCCCACTCACCACCACTCACACCTTCAACCCCTACCCTTACCCCTATCCTAACCCCACCACTAACCCTCACGCCCCTACCTTAACCCCTATCCTAACCCTCTATCCTAACCCTACCACCAAGCCGACCGCCTACCCCCTTAACCCTACCCTAACCTCTATCCTAACCCCACCACTAACCCTCACACCCCTACCTTAACCCCTACCCTAATCCTCTATCCTTAACCCATGCAACACCAAGCCCACCGCCTACCCCTTAACCCCTACCCTAACCCTCTATCCTTAACCCACCACTAACCCTCACACCCCTACCTTAACCCCTACCCTATCCCTCTATCCTAACCCTACCACCAAGCCCACCGCCTACCCCATTACCCCCTCACCCTCGCCCCCTCACCCTCGCCCCCTCTCCCTCACCAACCCGTCCACTTAAGGATACCAAATAATACAGTTTTGGTACAGTAAAGCACATTGATTCCTCCCAAGTATGCCAGGAAACAGGACGAGATGAATAAGAATAATTGTAACCTGTTGCCTGTAATATGTTGGAGGAATCAAACCAGTTGGCTCCATAATTACCACCAACACTATCCTACCTCCCTCCTACACCTTGTTCACTCAGAGGTAAAGCTAAGTTCATCTCTATCTAGCTAGTCATTCGTACTCCGTCTGGCTCAGTTGAAGGTAAGCTATCTCTCTCTCATTCTCTCTCTCTCTCTCTCTCTCTCTCTCTCTCTCTCTCTCTCTCTCTCTCTCTCTCTCTCTCTCTCTCCTACTTTTTCATGCTCATCTCTCTCTCATATATATATAATAATAATAATAATAATAATAATAATAATAATAATAATACACTACAGAATGTATAGAAACTTCACTTCATCACAAACTATGGAAATATATGTCCCATCGATCGAAAAATTTATCCATTTTATGTATAGCTAAATGTAAACACATGATATTTTGAAAAGTGTGGTAGCCCAGATGAGTATACTTTGAACACCAATACTCCATGTGTCCTACCTTGTGTGTCCCTTACTTCCCTGTCCCTTGTGTGTCCCTTCCCTCCCTGTCCCTTGTATGTCCCTCTTCCATCCCTATCCCTCTTCCCTCCCTGTCCCTTGTATGTCCCTCTTCCATCCCTGTCCCTTGTGTGTCCCTCTTTTGTTCCTCTTCCCTTCCTGCCCCTTGTGTGTCCCTTACTTCCCTGTCCCTTGTGTGTCCCTTACCTCCCTGTCCCTTGTATGTCCCTTCTTCCATCCCTGTCCCTTGTGTGTCCCTCTTTTGTCCCTCTTCCATCCCTGTCCCTTGTGTGTCCCTCTTTTGTTCCTCTTCCCTTCCTGTCCCTTGTGTGTCCCTTACCTCCCTGTCCCTTGTGTGTCCCTTACCTCCTGTCCCTTGTATCCCTCTTCCTTCCCTACCCTTGTATCACCCATCCGTCCCTATCCCTTGTGTTTCCCTCTTCCATCCCTGCCCTTGTATCCCCCCTTCCATCTCTACCCTTGTAACCCCTTTCCATCACTCCCTACCCTTTCTGTACCACCCTACCCTCCCTACCCTTTGTATCGCCCTTCCCTCCCTACCATTTCTGTCCCCCTTCCCTCCCTACCCTTGTATTCCCCTTCCATCCCTACCCCCTTGTATCCCCCTTCCTTCCCTACCCCTTGTATCCGCCTTCCCTCCCTACCCTTTCTGTACCCCTTTCCTCCCTACCCTTGTATCCCCCTTCCCTCCCTACCCTTGTATCCCCCTTCCCTCCCTACCCTTTGTATCGCCCTTCCCTCCCTACCCTTTCTGTGCCCTGCCTCCAACATTAATTCAAGCCACTATCTAATAAGGAAAGGTGAGACATTGGATGAACGGGACCTCAATGTTTACTGTAGAACAGCTGGGGGTTTGACCTGGGAGCCGGAATTATCTTTAAGCATCATAATTATTTATTATGTATTTAGAATTTTTATGGCATTTTATAGACTTGAGATCGATCTATGGTACTGGTACGATGACTGTGTAGTGTGTGTCTATGGTACTGGTACGATGACTGTGTAGTGTGTGTCTATGGTACTGGTACGATGACTGTGTAGTGTGTGTCTATGGTACTGGTACGATGACTGTGTAGTGTGTGTCTATGGTACTGGTACGATGACTGTGTAGTGTGTGTCTATGGTACTGGTACGATGACTGTGTAGTGTGTGTCTATGGTACTGGTACGATGACTGTGTAGTGTGTGTCTATGGTACTGGTACGATGACTGTGTAGTGTGTGTCTATGGTACTGGTACGATGACTGTGTAGTGTGTGTCTATGGTACTGGTACGATGACTGTGTAGTGTGTGTCTATGGTACTGGTACGATGACTGTGTAGTGTGTGTCTATGGTACTGGTACGATGACTGTGTAGTGTGTGTCTATGGTACTGGTACGATGACTGTGTAGTGTGTGTCTATGGTACTGGTACGATGACTGTGTAGTGTGTGTCTATGGTACTGGTACGATGACTGTGTAGTGTGTGTCTATGGTACTGGTACGATGACTGTGTAGTGTGTGTCTATGGTACTGGTACGATGACTGTGTAGTGTGTGTCTATGGTACTGGTACGATGACTGTGTAGTGTGTGTCTATGGTACTGGTACGATGACTGTGTAGTGTGTGTCTATGGTACTGGTACGATGACTGTGTAGTGTGTGTCTATGGTACTGGTACGATGACTGTGTAGTGTGTGTCTATGGTACTGGTACGATGACTGTGTAGTGTGTGTCTATGGTACTGGTACGATGACTGTGTAGTGTGTGTCTATGGTACTGGTACGATGACTGTGTAGTGTGTGTCTATGGTACTGGTACGATGACTGTGTAGTGTGTGTCTATGGTACTATACATTGCAGCCCTAGTGTTACTTAACTCCACCAACCAGTTTCGTTTTTTTCTGGATGACACTGAGAAAATCATAAGCATCTGAAGCTACCTGGGAATTAATTAAGAACAATAATTATCTATAAACACAACTATCACCTCTCTCTCTCTCTCTCTATCTACCTCTCTATACAGTGATGGTGATGATGGTGATGGTGATGGTGATGGTGATAGTGAATGTGTGTGTCATCATGGCAGCTCCTTATCACCACCAAACTATTGACTATTCAGGGTAAGTGTACAGTACTATCAGGGGGTAGTAAAGTGTTGATGGTAAATCTGGAGCAACTGCATGATTACTCCAAACTGCTCCAAGCAACAATAGCACACCATTATTTATGTTTTTCTGGTCACGTTTCCTGTCATAGTTTGGAAGAATCACGGCGCTGAAATATATGTCCCCGAAATGAAGGACAAGGATACCAACCACTTATGTGTCAGTGTGACGTAGACAGGCGCCATACCTCTACATGTCTCTCTCTCTCTCTCTCTCTCTCTCTCTCCCTCTCTCTCTCTCTCTCTCTCTCTCTCTCTCTCTCTCTCTCTCTCTCATATATATATGAAATGGAAGCATGCATTATGTGTTAATGTTGTTGGTAAACTTTTACGGTCACGTGGACAACGTAACATGTTTTCCATGACCGAAACTGTTGGCCAACAAAACTTATACGACTGCTAACAGAAGAGACCTGTTTCACACGAATGAAACACAAAACTCTTAATTCGATTCCACCACCAAGGCATTACTCTCCCATCAAACATGTGTGTCATCATCATACACCACTTGACTCTAACTCTGACACTGTTATGTGTCATTATCAAATTAAAATATACCAACGACATAAATACATAATGCATACTTCCATTTCATATTCCAAGATTAATTCGAAGAAGGTTTCGAAGAGAGATAGAGGGAGAGAGTAAGGGTGGGAGAGAGAGATGGGAGGAGAGATAGAGAGACGAGTGGAGCAAGCCTACGTCACAGAAACGTCACACTCACTCACAAATCGTTCGTATCCTTGTCCTTCATTTTGGAAATAAGTCCTACTTCTCGGGGACAAGTGCCTTAATTATTCACATGTGGTTATCCAGTATAATGCCAACAATTAGCGCAGAGTGTGAAACAAACTGTGGCAAAATATTATATTCTGATCCAAATGTTATTAGTTACTGAGTTTTTTCCAGAAAAGAGGCGACAAGGCTTTTCAAACCAATAGTAAACGGCTAATGTTTGTTTGTTTGTCTATTGCTCGTAACTGTAATTTTAGTCTTGAACCATCCCTGTGTGTATGTGTGTGTGTGTGTGTGTGTGTATGTAGACTACAGATGAAATCCACCTGTTGACAACCCTATGAATTGTGTATGTGTATATGTGTGTGTGTTTCGTTTCGTTTCGTTTCACCTGGTCTTGATCACTTCCTGGACACGTGCTCACCAACTGTTACCCTCCCGGAATGAGCTCAGAGCTCGTAGTGACCGATCTTTGGGTAAGGCTGGAACCTTTTTCCAGAGTGTATGTATGTGTGTGTGTGTGTGTGTGTGTAGACGATAGATATAATCCACCTCTTGACAACCCCAGGAATCGTGTATGTGTGTATATATATACTACAGATATAATCCACCGCTTGACAAACCAGGAAGTGTGTGTGTGTGTGTGTGTGTGTACGAGAGATAGAATTGACCGCTTGACAGCCCCAGAAAGTGTGTGTGTATGTGTATGTATGTGTGTGTGTATGTGTATATATATTCCACCTCTTGACAACCCCAAGAATGTTAATTTTGTACATCCTCTAAAAGTGTAAATTTTCCGCTGTTCAGATAATTTACCTCTTCCTCAAAATCCGTCTCACCCTTCCGGTAGGTAATCTTCATCTCTCTCTCTCTCTCTCTCTCTCTCTCTCTCTCTCTCTCTCTCTCTCTCTCTCTCTCTCTCACCTTGAATGTACAGTTGCCGACGAATGGATCGAGGACAAGTAGCTTAGAAATGGGGGGGGGGGGGTAGTAAGCCTTTAGCACTTGGCAACACTGTCGTTTATATTAGGAATCTTTATCATGAGATTTATTCGTCTTGCTGATCGAAACGAATTTGGAGATTTGTCGAGATAAAACCAATGACACTGACACTTTATCTGCAAAGTCATGAACCACATTTGTTTCACGGGTTCATAAACAAATCAAATCCCATTAAATTCCATCTGATAGTAAGTTTTTCCATCTAAGCTCCTTTTCCTTGCTCAATGGCCCGCTTCTCGGACATATTTTCTCATCTTAGTGCTACATAATCATGATTTGGTGCTAGTTTCACCTTATATTAGTTAAATATCAATGTGCAACACAATTTCACCTTTGAATGGCACGTTTCATAATGTAAACAGATATATGATCATTGGAGCACATTGATTCCTCCAAAGTATGCCAGGTAACAGGACCAGATTAATAAAAATATGGTGGTCAGTTGCTTGGAATACTTTGGAGGAATCAGTTGCCACATATTTGCTAAAACTTTACTACCCCCTTAATAATATTTTGATATCACCTTGTTATAAGTATCTCACTGGGTATACAGATGCCTTCACTAATAACGAGCACAGCGTACGGTGTGTATGGTAAAATGTGGCACCACTGTGTTTGGTTACTCAAATTTATAGTAAATGTGGCACCACTGTGTTTGTTTACTCATACTAATAGTAAATGTGGCACCACTTTGTTTGTTTACTCATAGTAATAGTAAATGAACACACTTCTGTTCTAGTATCTATCATAAGGACGCTATGTAAACAAACACAGTGGTGCCACATTTCATCAAACCCACAAGCCACTGCACTCGTTACTAATGGAGGCAACTGTATTTCACGTTCTTAACTAAAGATGGCAGGTGGTGGAGGTGAGCCTGGAGGGAGAGGCAGGGAGGTGGCTGGAGGTACGAGAGGAGGAACAGGAGGAAAAGAGAGCCCTGGAGCTGTTAAAGAGGGACGGGACAAGAGGTGTGGCAGCTGTGGCAGTCTCCCCTCACGCCCTACAACACTTCACTTGGGACCTTACCAACAAAGGCTACAACTATACCATCGTTATTAGTGACATAGGCAGGTGAGACCCTATATATATACACACACATACAACATAAGATTCAACTGTACCATCTCTATCATTGTTATATAGGCAGGAGGGATATTATTATTACACACACACACACACACATACAACATAGGATTCAACTGTACCATCTCTATCATAGATTTAGGCAGGTGGGATATTATTATTACACACACACACACACACACACACACACACACACACACACACACAGGGGTAGTCTTAGGGGGTAGCATAGTATTAGTACATCTGAAGCAATTGGTTCCTCTATAGTATTCCAAGTAACACCTGGCCATAATGATTAAATTTTAGTTAACCTGGTTCTGTTTTCTGACACAGTTTGGAGGAATGAAGGTGGTCTGATGTACCAAATAGCCTCTGATCATTACAATAAAACAGATCCTTTATTTATACTAAAGCAGTACATTCATTCAAAATATACCATGGAATAGGACCCAGATTAGCGATAATAATGGTGGCCTGTTGCCTGGAATAATGTTGAGGAATAACTTGCTCCGAATTTATCAACACTGTACTACTACTATACCCCCTTACACAAGCATCCCTCCTCACTCACTCAAGCCAGCCTACATCAACCAACTATTCTCAACCCCTTACTAAACCCCTAACATTACCTCTTAAACCCCACCCCAACCCTCACCTTTATCCTAACCTATTCCCAACCCTCACCTTTATCCTAACCCATTCCCAATCCTCACCCCAACCTCACTCCTATTCCTCACCCCATACTCTAACCCTATTCTAACCCCTCAACCCTCACCCCCTACCCAAACCCCCACCTTTAACCCCCTATCAAGCCCACCGTCAACTCCCAAACCTCACCTTCTCTCCCTCACCAACTCGTCCACTTATTACTGTCCAGATTATTGCAGGAGCACGTACCAATCCTAAGAGCAGAGAACCAACTGAAAGGAGGAGTTACTTTCCAACGATATATGTCACACCAAGAGGTAAGGTTACACTCGTTGTTATAAGGACCCTATGAAAAAATATTGTTCGTGGTGTTGACGATGGTGTGGCAGCGGTATACGATGGTGCTGTAGTGTGTCTATGGAGCTAGTCTTCATACCGGTACCACTCCATCGTCAACTCCATGATCAATGTTCTTGCATATGGCTTATAGTAAATCTCATAATTTCTTCCTCAAACATCACCAGAAGAGAAGCCTTCCACAATTATATATTAGTAGTAAGTAGCTTAGACCCAAACAGCCTTGTAAGGACCAGTAAATCTCATGATGTATGTATGATTTCATTTGTATTATTAAAGTGTGGTAAGGCTTTCATACGTAGCTGTCACCCACCCCCGCCTCCCATCTATAGATCACGGCATACCTGGAGCAGTTAGAGAGAGACTATCCAGGTGTAGTGAGTGTGACGGAAGCTGGATGGAGTGTGGAAGGTCGTCCTATACCCTTAGTTACCATCACGTCCAACCACACATCACCACTGGGAAACCCTAAGCCTGTTATATTCATTGATGGTGGTGAGTAGCTTAATTATGTAAGGAGATAGTATACAGTCACGTGCCATAATAAATATACAGGTGTGATTCAGATAGCCTTTTTACTCTCATCTGACCACTCCAAAGACATTTCCACACTCTAATTTTGTCATAAAACGTGTCAGAATCACATTTATCAACAGCACAATGTGAAGTATAACGTCTCTGGCGTTTTTACGTGCGTATTTGGTTATTAGTGTAAAAGTGGAGAGCTAAAAATACATCCTTGGGTTGAGACAAAGCTACACTGGCTGGACAATCCTGGTGTCAGCATGAGACCCTCCCATCTGTTGTCAGCTTAATAATCAAATATATCAGGGGGCACGCACATTTAAAAAAAAGTGTTGTCGGCAAATGCCACAACCGCGCTTTAAGGGTTAAATAATTACCACCAACACTGTACTACCGCCTTAATCATCTCCATAAATAATTACTGCCAATACTGTACTAACTACCCCCCTTTATTTTTTTTCTATCTGTTCCTTATACTATTACAGGTGTACATGCGAGGGAATGGGTCAGTCCTGCAGCAGCTCTCTATGTTATCTCCCAGGTTCTCAATGACCCCGACATGGCCCGTGACCTCGAATGGCGGGTCATGCCTTTGGTTAACCCGGATGGCTATATCACCACTTGGGATTCGGTTGGTATTAATATAAGGATAAAGTACAGTGTTGGTAAATCTGGAACAGCTGCTGACTCCTCCATACTATTTCAAGCAACAGGTCACCATTGTTTTTGTCAATCTAGTTCTGTTTTTTCCTAGCATACTTTGGAGAAATCATGCCGCTTCAGTGTACCAAAAGTATACTATCCCCTTAACTTTGACTCTTCTTACATTTTTGGAATCTGTTAGTATTTATTTATCTTTTAATCTGTGTCGTGCAGTTGTAGACACATAAAACAGATACACTTCAAATGGCCCACTTATAAAACATAAAATAGGACGTAACAATTCTAATCTTACTCTATGTTCATTGAGTGACACAGTTTGAGGCGTGTCTGTTTCATATTGTCTGCAACTGAACACCATAATTATTTAGCCTTTTCCTCTTTTATACACCATCACCTTTTAACCACTTGTACTGTAAGGTTGGCCACAGAAATTCTTACACAGGCTATATGGAAAGAGAGCTCATTATTCTGGAATTACTGCAATGAATGGTTTACCAAGTGACCCTGTGATTGCAAAATATCAAACCTAATAATAATGTATTGCAGTTACTTAGTCTTATATTTTCTATATGTTATAAACCCTAGAACAGAACAGCATTAGTACGAATTCTTGTGGCCAATAGTACATCTTAATAATTTAGCCTGATTTATGCACCACCACCACCACCACCACCACTAACACCACTACCTATACTTTACACACCAGGATCGTCTGTGGAGGAAAAACCGAGCCTCTAACAGCAACTCCAGGTGTCGAGGTGTGGATCTAAACAGAAACTTTGGCTACAAGTGGGCAGGTGGGTAATGATTCCTGTTAGCGAGAAAAAGAGTCAATAAATCATTAGTAAGGAGCACAATGTGCGGAGTAAGAGTGTTCTGTTCAGTCATTTACTGTTACTTCGAGTAAACAAACACAGTGGTGCCACATTTCACCAAACCCACTGGACGCTGTGCTCGTTATTTGTGGAGGCATCTGTACATGTGGGGAGGTGAGTAATAAGTACAATTAATGAGGAAAAAAGTCAATAAGTCACTGCTGTGTGAGTTTGGTTAACTCTGTAACATTCTTACACCATCCATCTTACCCCCTTACTACGACTGATGTTCCTTTAATTAAGTATAATACATATATATATATATATATATATATATATATATATATATATATATATATATATATATATATATATATATATATATATATATATATATATATATATATGTATATATATAATATTAATACTTTTCCATTGTAACAGTGACAGGGTCAAGCAGCCGGAAATGTTCATCACTTTACCATGGTCCCAAGTCATTCAGTGAACCGGAGTCAAGAGCAGTGAGGGACGCTGTACTCAACGTGGCCAACAGATCTGAGGTGGGGAGACTGTTCGGTTAGTTGGTTGATAATATGATTTGTTGGTATATGTTGGTTGGTTAATTAATTGGTTGATAATATTCTTTGTTGGTATATGTATTGGTTGGTTGGATGAATATTGACCTGCCTGACTGAAGGATGTACAGAAACCATAATTACTTAATTGTTGGATTGATATATTGATTAATGCCTTTCAATGTCCATCCATGTCAAAAAGGTTTTCTCAAAATACCTGAGTTGGTGAGGGACTGATATATTGATT
>JAWQEG010001866.1:0-47500 GCA_033782935.1 Petrolisthes cinctipes | reverse complement strand
CCATCTTTCCACCAACCAAACAATCCATCAACCCCTTACCAATCCTTCAACCCACCAGTCCACCAATCCATCCACCCATCTTTCCACCAACCAAACAATCCATCAACCCCTTACCAATCCTTCAACCCGCCAGTCCACCAATCCATCCACCCATCTTTCCACCAACCAAACAATCCATCCATCAACCCCTTACCAATCCTTCAACCCACCAGTCCACCAATCCATCCACCCATCTCTCCACCAGCCAAACAATCCATCCATCAACCCATTACCAATCCTTCAACCCACTATTCCACTAATCCATTCATTCACTCCACAGATGCTGCCTCGGGTGGATCACTTGACTGGGCCATAGGGTCGGCTGGTCTGCCTCTCTCCTACACGGTGGAACTTAGAGACGAGGGACAGTTTGGCTTCTTGCTCCCGCCACGCCTCCTTCAGTCCTCCGTCAGTAGCTAAATGGCCTTCTGTTATATTATACGAACAGCAACTCTTTCCTTAGTTCTCCGTCTTTCTTCTTCCGCCTCTCGTTCCTTCGTTTTCAGTCTTTTTTCTTCAGCCCTCCGTCAGTAGCTACAGGGCCTTATATTATGTGAACAGCAATTCTTTCCTTAGTTCTCCGTCTTTCTTCTTCCGCCTCTCGTTCCTTCGTTTTCAGTCTTTTTTCTTCAGCCCTCCGTCAGTAGCTACAGGGTCTTATATTATACGAACAGCAATTCTTTCCTTAGTTCTCCGTCTTTCTTCATCAGCGACTCTTTCCTTCGTTTTCAGTCTTTTTTCTTCAGCCCTCCGTCAGTAGCTCAGGGGACTTCTATGATATATGAACAGCAACTTTTTCCTTCGTCAGTAGCAAAATTGTCGAACAGTAACACAACCCAACAGTAACAGCTACCCTTTCCTTCGTTCTCCGTCTTCCTCCCTCAGCAGTCCTCCGTCAATAACTAAGGCAGTCTATTATTGTACTATGTTTTTCTTTGATCAGTAGGTAGGTAAGGGGTCTTCTATCACACGAACAGCAACTCTTTACTTCTCTATTAACTTGTGCCTTTTTCGCAATGGTTGTCAATTTACAGTTGTTTAAGGAGGAATTACAGTGTTGGTAAATCTGGAGCAAATGATTCCTCCAAACTATTCCATATCATATTTGTTAATCTGGTCTTGTTTCCTGGCATACTTTGAAGAAATTTCGGAGATTCAATTCACCAAAAAGAAAATCTTTACCTAATACACCAATATATATATATATATATATATATATATATATATATATATATATATATATATATATATATATATATATATATATATATATATATATATATATATATATATATATATATATATATATATATATATATATATATATATATATATATGCAAATAAATAACTTGAGGGACGTGGTATGGTATTGGTATGAGTCCAAGTAGGAGGTGAAGAGATGCAGTGTGTTAACTTGACTGGACTGTGACTGTTTATCTCTGTTTTCTAGCGATTCTCTCTTGGTGATTATACAGTTGGGCTGTGTGTGTGAGTGTTGCACTTGCACTACAATACCCCATTAATGTCCTTCTTCTTGCCAACAGGTGAATGACGCGTGGCATGCAGTGAGGTACTTAGCGAAACATATAGTTGTCAAGAAAAGACGTATAATTAAATCAACCACCACAACGAACCCTACCACCACCAACACTATCACTAGTACCACCACAACCCCTAGTTGGACCCCCAACACCACGAATATGAAGGATGAGATGCCTGAGACTACTACACACTATACTTGGCTTCCACAAACGATTATATTTGATGTTACGAATGATGAAGTGACAACTAGTAATGTTGATGTAGAAAACGAGAATGTGACGACTAGTAACATCAATTCTGTAGATGTGGATGTGACGACTAGTAACATTAATGCTATAGATGTGGATGTGACAACTAGTAACATTAATACTGTAGATGTACGAGTGACAACTGATGTTAATGAGATAGTTAACGAAGGAGTGACGACTATAAGTAACATTAATGCTTTGGCTGAAGAATCAACTACTACTATTATTGATACAAATAATTACCATCCTAACTCTAACGGCCTTTACGACCCTGACCACCCCGACAACTTTGCCCCTAACGACCCTTCCAATTCTTACCACCCAATTGATAACTCCCCGAACGACCCCTACAACCCAAACGACCCTTACAACTCTGACTCTAACGACCCCTACAACCCTAACCACCCCTACAACCCTAACGACCCCTGCAACCCTAACGACCACTACAACCCCAACGACCATTACAACTCTGACTCTAATGACCCCAACAACCCTAACCACCACTACAACCATAACGACCCCTGCAATCCTAGCGACCCCTACAACCCTAACGACCCTAACGACCACTACAACCCTAACGACCACTTCAACTCTAACCCTAACGACCCCTGCAACCATAACGACCCCTACAACCCTGTCCCCACTAACGACCCTTACAACCCTGTCCCCCCTAACGACCCTTACAACCCTGTCCCCCCTAACGACCCTTACAACCCTGTCCCTCCTAACGACCCCTACAACCCTGTCCCCCCTAACGACCCCTACAACCCTGTCCCCCCTAACGACCCTTACAACCCTGCCCCTCCTAACGACCCTTACAACCCTGCCCCTCCTAACGACCCCTACAATCCTGCCCCTCCTAACGACCCCTACAACCCTGTCCCTCCTAACGACCCCTACAACCCTGTCCCTCCTAACGACCCCTACAACCCTGTCCCCCCTAACGACCCTTACAACCCTGCCCCTCCTAACGACCCCTACAACCCTAACCATCCCTACAACCCTAACGACCCTAACCACCCTTACGACCCCAACCATCCCTACAACCCTAACGACCCTAACCATCCCTACGACCCTAACCACCCCTACAACCCTAACGACCCCTACAACCCTACCAAACCTAACCATCCTTACAACCCTAACGACCCTTACGACCCCAACCATCCCTACAACCCTAACGACCCCTACAACCCTACCAACCCTAACCACCCCTACAACCCTAACGACCCCTACAACCCTACCAACCCTAACCATCCTTACAACCCTAACTACGACCCTAACTACCCCTACAACCCTGCCCATAACCACCCCAATATTTTCAACATACCTCCTCTTAACGACCGTATCCCCCTTTACTATAGCGACAACATCTTCTACAAGAATGGTGAGTGGAGGGAGTTGGATAGCAGTGAGGAAGACGGGGAGTTGGTGATGTACTACTCCCCTGATTACCTAGGGAGTGAAGAGAAGGGAAGGAGTAGCAGTGAGGAAGGTGGGGTGGTGTGGTGGTAGACAAGGAGAGGTGGGAAAGAGGAGGGTGTGGTGGTGTGGTGGTAGACAAGGAGGGGTGGGAAAGAGGAGGGTGTGGTGGTAGTAGACAAGGAGGGGTGGGGTGGAGGGATGGTACACAGAGGTGGGAGGAGAGGGTGGGAGAGAGAGGGAAAGTCGTGACGTGTGTGTGTGAACAGCGGTTGATCTGGGCCACGGTAACGGGCTTCATGAAGCCTATGTCCAGTGTCGGAACATATATACAAGTATAAGAGAGAAAAAAAAAGCAACAACAACAACATGAGGCCACCACCATTATTTTTATTAATCTGTTGCTGTTGTTTGTTGGATGAATCAAGATGTTTCAATGTAGGCCTACCCATAATTACCTTCATAACACTCGTACACGGTTGACGCCTACGATGCATTTTAGGACAAACAAAAAAAATAAATACTTTACGTACTTCCACAAATGCCACTTTGGCGTCCTAATTTTGGAATAATGCTTGTTATAAGTCAACCCTCTTGGGCAGATTTAGTTCAAATTTGGACTCCACATATAAATAAATCTCACTGGGTTTTCTATTATAGGGCGTTCCGCGAGTTTTTCTTTTTTTTTAAACTAAGGATGATAGTATTTCAATATACATTTCTTGCACCAATGTACAACGAACCAATGTATGCGAAAATTTAACAGTAGCTATATAGCAGTGCATTAATAATGCCCCAGGGCCAAATGCCCTAAATGCGGCACACGCCCAGTGTTGCCAAGTATGGAGAGTTTTCCCTAGACACGGAAAATTAGAGGTAGCAATGGGGAAATTATATTAAGATTGTTGAAGAGTAAATAGGGAAATTTCTACCAGACGAAATAATTATCAAGTAGATGGTAAATATACGACTATATTCAAGAGTAAACAGGGAATTATTTAGGTAAAAAGGGAAATTATGATGTTGAAGTTGGGGAAATTTGGACAAGTTGACCTGGCAACCAGTGTTGCCACTTCGTGGATATTATCCACAAATTTGTGGATAAAATTACCTTTTGTGGAACCCTTTGTGGACAGTAAAGTTAAACACAGAATTTGTGGATTTTTTTTGTGGATATATAACTGTACATGGATTCTTTTGTGGAAATTTAATATTTTGTTGATTTCTTGTGGAAAAATAAGTTATGGATATGCTAAAAGCAATCATCAAAATGCAATTATGTAGAAAACCTTTGTGTATTGTCAAATGTGTCCCGAACCAAGAGGACAACACATAATATTATGCTCCAGTCTTTTAGACGCGTTTCCTTCCCCTCCCCCTTCCCTTCCAACAAACTGAACGTCTCTCACTACAGACTGAACGTCTCTCACTGACTGTGCCTCAGCTCTCAGCAGTCTCACAGCATCTTACTTTTCTATACAAGATCTGTGGGCATACACTACTCATACGTGTTCACATCCAGTGGCTGACATATTGAAACGTGGGTAGCAATGTCCGTAGACTTTATCAACATTAACTCTGAGATTACTACTGTTCGTGAGTTTGAAGGTGTGTGAATCCTCCAAACTATGCCACGAAACAACAGATCCCTTATTAGTACCATTGAGCGTGTAGTTTAATTGGTATAGTTTGGAGGAATCACTAGCCTATCGAATCAAGGTGTTGGTCATTAAGGCAGTCAAGTCTTGTTACAATAACACATCTTCCCCAGTCTACCAAGTTGCTATCCTTGTACTTACAGCCGGGTACCTACTTACTGCTAACAATTCAACTGACCGGGATCGATCCTGGAATCTCTCACTCGCGAGGCGAGTGTGCTAACCATTACACCATCACAACCCATGCACAGGATCCGAGTTAAAATAATAGTATTTGTTCAAAAATTTTGTAAACTGTTTACTGATTAGAGTAAATAATATGCAAACATTTGTGGGTAAATTTGTGGGTATACTATAAATATCTGTGGATTTTTTGTGGGTGAAATGGTGGGTTGAGCGGACTTGAGCCCGAGTCGAAAGTGGCAACACTGCTGGCAACACTGACACACGCCAGTACTGTGTGTACTGTTCTGTTACTTCTGTGTAAACAAATGTCAACAAAGTGGCAGCGTAAAGGCTAAAGGGTTAATTAGTTGTCAACTTGCCTGTTTCTCGGACGGTGTGTATTATTATTATATCATTGGTGAGTACTGTGAGTGACTAATTAGTGTAGTGACTGGACTGGTTGAACCAATACTATGACTGTACTGGTTGTTGACTTGTTGTCTAGTTGAACCAATACTATGACTGTACTGGTGAGGCCTACTTGGGGTTCACTTATTAAACCTTGAGTAAACGGTAAATATTGAAAGAATTACCGTTATTGCGTACGGTTTTTCTACCTTCATTACCCACTTATTTAGACCATTCTAAGACTATTTTCTTCTATGGCATTTCCTCCACAAATTTCCAAGATATTCAAATGGGGCTTCCACTTTTGTTATGTATATACCGGTTATGTTATAGTAGTAAAGAGAGGGTAGCTGGGCTTGGTAACGATAGAAAACGAATCAGTTTTTATGTCAAACACACACACACACAGTTTGTTTTGTATTTTATCGATCCTAATTAACCAATATGTTTTTTTTTTCTGGTGTGCTATGCTGTGATTTGAAAGATTGGTAAATATTGAAAGAATTGCCATTATTGCGTACGGTTTTTCTACCTTCATTACCCACTTATTTAGACCATTCTAAGACTATTTTCTTCTATGGCATTTCCTCTGCAAATGCCCCATTTCCAAGATATTCAAATGCTGTGTATATTTGGTATTTATTGAAAGAATTACCGTTTTGCAGCAGTGTTGTCAGATCCGGCTAGGTCCCAGTATTTTACCCCGGTCATTTATTGTACTTTATCACGATTATTTCCTGGTAGTTTGCCCAGGTTAGGTCCCGGTAGTTTGCCCAGGTTAGGTCCCGGTAGTCTGATGCGGTCTAGATTAGGTTAGGTCAGGTCATGTAAGGTCAGGCTAATTTCAAAATGCCCCATTTGAATATGCCCTATCTTGGAAATCGGGCATTTGCGGAGGAAATGCCATAGATGAAAATAGTCTTAGAATGGTCTGAATAAGTGGGTAATGAAGGTAGAAAAAACGTACGCAATAACGGTAATTCATTCAATATTTACCAAAAAATTTTAACCTAGACCACAGCAGACTACCGGGACCTAACCTGGGCAAACTACCGGGAAATAACCGTGGTAAAGTACAGGAAATGACGAGGGCAAAATACTGGGACCTAGCTGGATCTGGCAACACTGCTACAAAACGGCAATTCTTTCAATAAATACCGAAAGATTTTGGAAATATGCTGTGATTTTCGTATTTGGTAATAGTTAACGTTAGGTTGGGCAACAGAAATAGAAAACACAAATTTAGATAAATATTCCGAGTTACACATATGCAATACTTTAAAAAACAACTTAGTTTTTCCTGTAGTTTTTCATGTGATTCGTTGTATTTTAACATCCATTTATAGTGCAAATATCCTGTTTTGTCCAAACCCCATCACCCAGCTTTTGGCAAAAGTTGGGGGAATATTCAAGCGTTTGTCCATAATATCTTTTCGACTCGAGGGTTTCAGAATGCAATGTGTAATAGTGTGTCTTTAACGAATCTGTTGTTCACATCCGTCGAAAATGAGTGTTTTGGGAGATATTATTCCCCCTCCCCACACCCAATCTCCGAAAACACTCATTTTCGCCAGATATGAACTACAGATTCGTCTGAAAAACACAAATGCATTTCTGTAAAAGGAATTAGGTACCCCTCACCTTACCTAACCTAACCTAATCAGGACTGCGGCAAAATACCGGAGGCTAACCTTAGCAGTCTACCGGGACGATGTAAACACTCGGTGGCCATCTTGAATAGGTATTATACGTACCTTTTTATTTGAGAGTGGTGGTAAATACAGGCCTTATTACACATAGGGCAGTTCATTGATGTTGGTTATACTAGGTGGACACATTAAAAGTCTAAACTGGCTTTGTTATTCTCAAAACAGCACTGAAGAATACATTCAGGGACAGATGGACACTCAGTACAAAGGGAAGCAGTTGTAATTAATCAAGCACACTGATTGGCTGTTGAAATTGAGGAGCATTAATCAAGCATGCTGATTTGCTGTTCACACCAATATGGCTGCTGTACACACCGCTGATTAAGGAAAATTGAATTAATTAAGGGTAGTTGTATTACGAAAGCTATGAGGAAATGACCTACATGTATTAAGAAATGTATTTGACAGAAAAGAATTGATGGTAGTGATTATGGACAAACGCTTGATTAATACCAAAGTGAGCTCGGGTTTTCCAATTTTTGGCGAGCACAAATAGTATTAGTTTGTTTTAGAATTAGGCAGACCTGACCTAACCTAATCTGGACCGTGGCAGACTACCAGGACCTAACCTTAACAGACTACCGGGACCTGACCTTAGCAGACTACCGGGACCTAACCTTAACAGACTACCTGGACCTAACCTTAACAGACTACTGAGACATAACCTTAACAGACTACTGGGACCTAACCTTAGCAGACTACTGGCAGTTGTGCAAGGTAAGACCTCTTTCAAACTTAGGGAAATTTGAACATAAGAATGTATATCACATTGAAATTTCTATATCTCGCACATGTGTAATTCGGAAATAATTCCCAAATATTATTCCCTAAGGTTACTTTTCTTTCATTGGTAGGCAAATCCAACATTCTATGGGTATGGTATTTCTGAAAATCAGTTCCACCTGGACTTTTCATACATATTTTTGTGTGGTCAACTAATTTAGATCAAAATGAATAGAACACTAAAAAAACTAAAGTAAGTTTAGTCCAGGGGAAATTGTTCTTTAGAATTACCATTCCCAGTTTCTATATGTTATAATATAAGGGCAAGAGTGAATTTTGACCATTTTGACCCTCCCTGATATTTGCTTCGGTCCCTCCAGTACCTTTATAGTATTTTTATATATTTTTTTTTTATTCAGGTGCATGGTTGATTCTTCTTTTTCTTACTGACATTCCTTATGTACAGTTTACAGTCATGTCGGAAGATAGAGCAGATAGACTTGAGCCAACAGTCGCATCTGTGTCCACAGTTAATGATGAAGATGCATTTGTCCAAGTGCCTGAAGGGGAAATCAGTTTGAATGGTGAGTTTAATCTAACAAAAATGCCTCAAGCAAACTCTTATACAGTATTGTATTAGGGTGTTGAAGTTTCATATAATAATGAGTAATACGTTTACCTCTTGTACCATGATTTTTCCAGTAAAAAATATGAAGATAACAATACATTAACATTTTTCTTGCACAATTGCTGGAATCCATATCATTCTAGAAGTCTGTGGAGCTTGGCCTGCCAAATAGCAACTACTGCCTATGAGTATAGCCTAAAGGAGTTGCAAGTATTTAACTTAAAAACTTGATTCTATATGAAGTAACATCAGATGGCTTATGCCACAAGAACACCCCATGTCATCCAAGAGACTAATTTATTTAAATACTTACAGATGCAGAGAAAGAAGATGAGAAGATAGATAGTTGTCTCACAGATACAAAGAATGATGACAGAGGTGGAAAAGGATGGCCTACATGTGAAGAAAAAGATGTTGGGGATGGAAAAATCTGTCACACAGTCAAAAAAATTGATGACAATGACAGAGAACATTGTCTCACAAGTACTGAGATAAATGATGGGAACATACAAAGCAGTTCTACCAGAACAAAGAAAAATGATGAAGACAGAATAAGCTGCCTTACAAGAATGGAGAAAGATGAACGAGACCATGAAAGCTATCTGGCAAGTACAGAGAGTAATGAAAAAGATGGAAGTAGCTCTCCTACAGGTATACAGAAAGATGATGGAGACAGGAAAGGCTGCCTCCCAAGTTCTAAGAAAGATGATGAATACAGTCCTATGGCAAGTACAGAGAGTAATGAAAAAGATGGAAGTAGCTCTCCTCCAGGTATACAGAAAGATGATGGAGACAGGAAAGGCTACCTTCCAAGTACTAAGAAAGATGATGAATACAGTCCTATGATAATAGAAAATATGATTACTGTGGACGCAACTGGTGATATTGATGTTGAAGAAGAGGAATGCTCAAAATCTAGTGAGTAGTTTGTTACATGGACTGTAATGTTTTCCTGCACTGTCTTCAACACAATGTTTCTGCTTCTATGCATGAATGGTTCTCTATCCATGAAGGAGATAAAGGGATTTTGACTTTAGTAACTGAAGGTAATTCATATTTTCAATAGAGCAAGCCTATGTGACCTACATGACATATGTTTGATAGCTCTGGTTGAACTCATTTCCATTTCATGAAGAAGAAAAGACGAACTTTATATTAAAACTGTTTTTAGAGGTAAAGTAGTTCAATATGAATTTCATCCCATAGCTAAACTGGAGATGCCTGAGGGAATGAGCATTGACACTGAAGTAGTGACCATAGATGATGAGGAGATTTCACCATCTACACTAGATGTTATTCCATTGTATAAACCAGTAAGTACTGTACATAGGTATTTATGTGTTTCTTGGTTTTGTATATAATTATGGTACTTTTTTATTGATGCTAAAAACACTCCTTAGGGTGATAGTATTAAACTTTATCTTCGACGAAAACAATCTTCATTGCTCAGTTCCCTTTATTTTGCAATGTGAATATAGTGACGAAGATTGTTTTTGTTGAAGATAAAATATTATACTACCACCTTTATTATCCTCAGTCTGTAGCAGCAACAGTCATAGTAACAGGTCATCTCTAATAATGATCATCATATTCAAGACACTAATTCCATCTGTAGTTTTGATGGGTGGAGGGGGAACTCCTGTCCCTGGCATGGAAGGAAAACCAGAAAGATAAATAGAGACAAAATTGCCAATGAAATGAGCTCCAATCACATTCATTCCCCTTTTCAAGCTCACTAAATTTTTACTCCATCTTTTTTCATTATTTTAATATTTTAGCTACATCAAATGGGAAGATGAGATCGAAGGAAAAGTTTGACTTGACCAACAGCAGAGATTGCAGAATAGGACTTCTGTTGAGATCATTTGGATCAATTGTAGTTTATGATGAGGATTAATCTTCAAGTAACTGGCAACCACTAACATTTTTCTGTTGCTAACATTAGATGTTTTTTTGTGAGATGGATGCCTCTTTATCATCTGTAATTTTAGAAAACTTGGTTACTCATAAACGACCACATGCAGGTGGTCACCAGCACACAGGTTTGGTAAGGTTACTTTTCTCACTTGTGTTACTCTGCTTTCTACTTCTTTCTCACACTTTCCTCTCTTATCCAACATTACTCCAAGGTACTTAAACTCTTCAACCACCTTGGGATTCTCACCATCCAATTGCACACTGCACACTGATTCACCTTCTCATTCCACTATCATCATCTTACTCTTACCCACATTCACCTTCAAAGAGCATCGTTCACATAGGTCCTACTGTATTAAAAGACAAGATGATGAATGAACTATTCTGTCCTCTTCATCAGGATCTTGATGGGGTGCTAACAGACCGTGAATTTAGCATGGTGACGGGAAAGCCCATTGCCAATGATGCCCGTCCTCGGAGAACGTGTTTCAACTGTGATGGCGACCACAACCTTTCCGAATGTAGCAAGCCATATGATGCTGCACGTGTTACTACCAATCGCAAGAAATATCAAAGCACTCGCCCCTCCAATGTGTGAGTTGACCCTGTGAATGTCTCTGTTGTAGTTTTTGCTCAATTGTTTGAAATTGTGATGTTAATAAAAAATATTAATCTAGAAGGCGTGACAAGAGTGTAATTAAATTGGGTAGCTTGACCCTGTGATTACAGGAATAGTTTTCTCATTCAATTTTCCTTACTAATGGATAAGAGAAACCTGATTATTGGCCTTGCAGGCTTCATACCTTTCCAGCTGCATTAATTTTAGTTACAGTGTGCAGGAAGAAATTGAGGCAGCAATACCAATAATTAGGAGTTTTTTGCCACTTGATATGTGTTCTACAGCAGTTATGTCAGGTGTACAGTTGCCAATGAATGGATCGAGGACAAGCAGCTCAGAAACATGGTGGTAGGATGCCTTCCACACTTGGTAACACTGTCGCTCATTTTTAGCACAAGAGTGCTGAAATATTTATTATGTTGTGTTGCTATATTAGGTTCGTATCTTGTCATGTAATTAAACAATTTAACGTGAATGTCATGTCATGATAACAGTATGATATACTGCAGAGAGAGAAATGTAAGACCCCAAATACACCCAATACATTTTGATCATATTTCTGTTTGCATTGTGAACGTGCCATTCAGAAGTGAAATTGTGTTGCACATTGTTATTTAACTTATATAAGTTGAAACTAGCACTAAAGCATGGTTATGTAGCTGCTGCGGAGATAAGGCCCGCGGCTTAATGGTTAAGAGAGAGAGAGACCAGAGAACAAGTGTTTGGTGGTGGTGGGGGCATAACAAAAATTGTTTTGCACAAATCAGAATTATTTCATATGCAATTTTTTTAGCAGTCAAAGGGTTGAAGTAGTCATACCAAGTTTACCATCAATGCTTGGAATGGAATATGGTAGTTATCATTTCTTCCCCTTTGCCAATGTGTATGTTAACAAACAGTACTGTAGTTATTCCTTTATATCGATGGCTTCTGTACTCTTTTATCATTATCATTCTAGGAGGTACCACGAGGACTGCGAGAACAAGTATGGACAGTTTCAGCCAGGCCGCCTGAGTTACAATTTACGCCATGCTTTGGGACTGAGAGGAAATCAGCTGCCTCTCTTTGTGTACCGTATGCGTGTGCTGGGTTATCCCCCTGGCTGGCTGCGTGATGCTGAGGTGCACCAAGCTGATGTAAAGATGTATGATGGTCAAGGCAGGAGTAAGTGAAATGGATGGCAAGTTGTAATTATTACAAAACTATAGTATATGAATTACGTTAGGAAACTACAATATTAGTAAGATTTTTTAAAGATAACAAGAGGTTTCTATATCTTGTTTATTACTTTTTTGTGTGTGGAAATTGTATAAAAATGTTTGTGATAATATCATTGGTTAAGACAGACAACACAGAGATGGTGGAGAGAGAACAGATGCATAGGTAACTGATCATGGCTAACCTTGGGAGTTGCAAGTGTTAAAAGCTCAAATGGCATTTCCACAAATGCCTTTTTTTTGCATAAAGAAAGCAGGAGTTGAACTCCACTTGGAAGAGAGCTATTAATATTAATTTTTCTAAATTGAGTTTTAAGTGCTATTTCTAAGACCAACATTTGGCATAAAACACCTTCTCTGGCTCCATACCACTTGATGAGGGGATCTATTATTTGAACTGTCAAACTGTTGTGCTGCCATTAGTGTTTCTGTATCATCTTTATGTCTTATTTTCAGGTGTGAATCATCCAGATGAGGAAGAAGGAGAGACTGAACCCACCACAGTCAGGTACCAGCCGGATAAGCTCATAAGTTTTCCTGGCTTCAACGATCCTCTTCCGCATGGTGCTAATGATGTACGTACTGTATGTAGTTGAAGTAAGATTATTGTTTTTCAATGAAGAGATACAGTGGATGAATTTTTGAGTACATTAGTACTACAGTACTAAATCCAAAGGAGGTATTGCACCTAACCTTGGCAGTGAATAATTATATTAATCAACAAATTACTTTCTGTGTATACAGTACGTTTAATGGTGGTACAAAGTTGCTCCACTGAGAGAGTTTTCTAAACTCTCAGTTTCATCTATACTTCATAATAAGGATCTAATTTCTATATACTACAGTATGAATATGTGACTGCTTATAAGCTAAGATACAGTAACACAAACACGGGGTATTGTAGCGTAATTTTTGTTAAGGCAAGGTTCTGTCAAAGTTTATGTTGTAGACTTACTAAACATGCCTACTCTTGGGCCATTACTGCAATGCAGCAATTTTCTTATCTTGCTTTGTGTTCCAGGAATGTTATAGATACCAACTACCACCAATGCAAATGCACCACCAGCGCTCAGAGTTTCTGCGTTTCATGAACCAAAACAAAGCACAAGCATACCGCAAGAGGAAACTCAAAGGCACTGATGATAAGCCATCTGTCCCCATTCCACCTTCTGCTCCAGATATGGATGTTGATGGTTAGTTAGATATTTTTATATCAATTGAATGGTTATACATACTACATACCATACCATAGTTCTAGAGGATGTACAGTGAATATATCAAAATATCAAAGTAATGGATGCCAATGTTGTTGTCAATTCCCAATGCTGCCTGATGATATCCATATGTGTGATATATTGCTGGATGTGGCTTGATACTCCAAATGAAGGAGACGGAAGAAAGTAATTATTTGTACTGCATAACAGCAGTGCAGGTCAAGGAGAAAAAGGAATCCAGGCAATTCCATTAATCTTACAACACCAAGGTACAGGCCCAACAAACTATTCAGAGGAGATTCATTGATGCTGTCATGGTTGTGCAGTGCCTGGTTACAATAAATTAATATTTAACAAATTATTAATTTTAATTTTGTTTCAACAGACAAAGAGTTGGTTGGATGTGATATCGAGTTCAATCCCCCATTACCCAAGGAACCTCTGCCTCCAGCACCTCCTGATGATCCTCCAGAATCTCCTCCCCGACCCAAAAGGGTAAGAGAGAGCTTTTGATCAATAAAGGGAAGTTAACTGAAGTTATATAGGAAAGTTGCAGTAAATCAAGAGAAGCTGTAGGTTTTGAAAAGACCATATTTTTCAGTTTTTAAATATTAGTTTAATACTTTTTATTATATAATATACAGTATGCTTGTCTGGGATATGAGAAACTACACTTCAGGATTTTACCTGATTATTATAATGCACTTTCAGCCTTAAACCACGGATGATGACATAAGTTGACTGAGCAATTTTTTAATTTGCTCGCCCCCTGACATACTTGTTTAGGCTCACAACAGCACTCCGGTTTTGAGCTAATTACCATATATGTACGTAGAAACGACAGTGACATTATAATTCATATGGTTTTGTTGAAAATTGTGATTCTGACACGTTTTTGTGACGAAATCAGAGAGTAAAAAAGTACCTAGATATGTAAGGAGAGTGTAAAAGTGTGCTTTGAGTTGTGGTTATTCTGAGTTGGCTACTAATCCTACAGATGTCCATCAATATAGTCTTCACAAGTACATCAGATGACAGCTAAAGGATTGTACTTCAATATCATGTATCATTTATTCATGTAGCGTAAGTGGTTTACATGCTATTAGCCGTCAAATGTGTTGTTTACGTCGTGAGCGAGAGGCGGGAAAAAGGCCCGGGCGAGAGAGCGGCTACGCTCGATAATGCCCGCGGTTAGATGGCTAAGTAGCATGGAGGTAGGGGTTGAAGTTGGATAAATGAGGGGTCTGGGTTGTGGGTTGCTTGAGAAGGGTGGCCAGGTAAGGAAATGGTGTAGAGGATAAAAGTGGGGGCATGGAGAATAGGTCCGAAGGTTTGTGTTAGTGGTTTTTTTTTAGACAAGTGTTGTACAGGTGAAATGTGTCCAGTTCTTGCAGGAATTACATTGAATTGAACCCATTATCTGTTGGCAGACAGGAATGATATTTTAAACAAATTTTCCTCCTACACTGTAAGTTGCTTCATTTTTAATATTTTTTATTAATTGTTTTTTAATGGTTGTTACAGGGAGTCAACTTCGAGGAGGGTGAGGTTAGTGATGATGACTCTCAAGATTCAGTTAATGGCCTTGAGGTGAAAAGACAGAAACTCCTGACCGAGTTGCAAGACACAGCTGAGGACACTAGTACAAGTCATGACACAAAAGACACAAGCCAGGAGAACTCCCAGGATGACTCACAAACTGGGAAACCTCCAGAAGAGGACACGACATCAGAGAGTAAGCCCAAACGCCACCACCGATCACACTCGAAGGGGTTCCAGTTTGGAGTGACCATCCCAGAATCATGCACCCCTTTCAAGTCCCTACCAGATGTAGATATGTGGACAGTAGATGTTTCAGATCACATTAATTTTGACAACCTCCCTGATGCACTGGGTACCTGGGATAAGATGAAAGGGTTAATGGGACAAGTGAAGAAACGTATGACTGAATTACACAAATATGATGACGAATGATGGAAAAATATAAATTCATGATGAAGATTGACACACCACTGAAGAAACTTATAGATGAAAGTAAAGCAGCAATTAAAGCTTAATGGTGGATATAATTCCTAACCTTCTATGTTCCTTTTCACCAGCAGTACACAGGTACCAGGATTTAGACTTGGGGAGCAAACTCCAGACTCCTAAAACTGTCATATGTTGTCTTTGTAATGGTGATAATATGGGTGAATTCACTGTGGAATATGAAATATCTTTACAAAGCAGTATAATACTGGTGTATGCATCTGGAGGATGGACATTGAACAGGGAACCAACAGTCAAAAACAGGTGGGGTAGAAATGAACTTAACCTGAGAAGAGCATATGTTGAGATGATGAAAGCAATGCGAGTGTGGGTGAAAAGTGTAATATGGATATGAGGGTTATTAATTGATGCAGAGTGTGGAGTGTTGAGTTGGTGAAACTTAGGTACAATGAGGTCATTAATTTTTGACATGGAGAGAATACAGGATGAGGGGTTAACAAAAAGAGTGCATGGGAGTAAAACTGAAGGACCTTATAATTATATGAAGGAGGCACCTATCATATGGATGAGGGACTGGATGAGTACATTTAAGAGAAGAGTATAGAAAACTGGGACATCCTTTGCTTCTAATCTGGACATCCTTGGAATATGGAAAGTGTGAAAAGCCTCCATTATAACACTGCTGTTCTGAGAAGACACCTACAAGTAGTATAGTATATGAATAACAGGTAAGTAGTGCTGTAATGCATTTGTGAAGGAAACGGTACAGTACTGTCCATAGAAGAGTTACAATAAATGGTAAAATATAAGGAATAGTAATGGTAAGTTTTCCAAAATCCCATCGTGGCAACTTGTGAAAATGCAATAAAGTAACTGTCTCTGTAGCTCTCGTTCTTTTCCAATTAAGTAATTGATTAGAAAAGATGCACAGGAGGGTTAAAAACAGGCATTCACAAATGCTGACTAAATTTGCACAATATTTTCATGAGTTAATATGTGAAAAATTTTACTGGCACAATTTATTTTTTTCAAGATTCTCTTGGATTGAAAGTCTGAAATACAGTAATAAGGGTATCAGCTGCACTTACATATCACCTCAATATGTTGACGGAAACAGTATATCTACTACTAAGGATTTTAAACATTATTGAAAAGCAAGATTTGTGACCTTGAACACACTATGCAGCGTTAAAAAGACTAATTATGAATTGTTTTAATTTGTTTAACTGTTAAATGCTATCCAATTTATTCTTTTAGTAAAGGCTGCACAACGAGGGAATGCATGCGAATATTTCACAGTAGCAGTATTAAATGTTTGAGATTTCTTGTACCTAGCTAGGCGCCATACTATGAATCTTAATCGTTCCCTCACCCTCAAAAACTAGATCCAACTTTAGACAAAATGTAGAAGTTCGGACACAAATGAATAAAGGTACAAAACATGAATTAAAGAGAGTCAAACAAGATGGCTAGGTTATGGAGGGGCCGTTGTAAAAGTGTAAAGATAAACGATTCCCTTGGCAGTCTTCGCATTGTAAACGACCTGAAAAGTAAACGAGAGTCGGTCCGGTGTTCCAGTCTCAGTTATAATAATAATAATATCTTTGTTTAACCACACACACATTGATGGTACTGGTATTATAATAGACTTATATACAATGGGTCGATATTCCAGTGATTCAGGCAGTGAACGTACCAGTAGGAGGCGTCGTAGAACCAGGTAATTTGGTTATTTGTTATATTTCCAGAGAAGGAAAACACTTGCTATAGTATCCCATATGAATTATTGTGGTTGAATTTGGGGAATTATTGGAATTATTTCCGAATTCACTTGTACGAGATATCAAAATTTCACTGTGATATTTCTTATGGTCAAATTTCCATAAGTTTGAATATAGGTATTACCTTGCACAACTCCCGGTAGTCTGTTAAGGTTAGGTCCCAGTAATCTGTCACAGTTCATATTAGTTTAGGTCAGGTCAGGTCTGACTAATTCTAAAACAAACTAAGGTAAATATTGAAGGAATTACCGTTATTGCGTACGGTTTTTCTACCTTCATTACCCACTTATTTCGACCATTCTAAGACTATTTTAAGGGTAAATATTGAATGAATTACCGTTATTGCGTACGTTTTTTCTACCTTCATTACCCACTTATTTAGACCATTCTAAGACTATTTTCTTCTATGGCATTTTCTCCGCAAATGCCCCATTTCCAAGAAAGGGCATATTCAAATGGGGCATTTTGAAATTAGCCTGACCTTACCTGACCTGACCTAACCTAACCTAGACCGCATCAGACTACCGGAACCTAACCTGGGCAAACTACCGGGACCTAACCTGGGCAAACTACCGGGAAATAATCGTGATAAAGTACAATAAATGACTGGGGTAAAATACTGGGACCTAGCCGGATCTGGCAACACTGCTGCAAAACGGTAATTCTTTCAATAAATACCCTATTTTCTTCTATGGCATTTCCTCCACCCTTCTATTGACCTTGTTATATACCTTCACCAAACCCATAAAAACAGCATAAATAACCATTGCATTCTAAATTTTACCCGAGGTTATAGTTTAGTTTGGGAAGCTAGGTTTGTCTGGTTATTCGTACCAAATATTAAAACATTAAACCTTACCTAAACTGGTCAGGGCTGGTTCTATTCAAAAGTTAGGAAATAGGTATCCTTTACCATACTCTGACCTGTTTTGTTTGCCTCTCTTACTATTACCCAACTGAGTAGCATAGCACTGCCTTCCTGGCTTCTTTTTGACAGGGCCTGAGCATCTTTGCAGCTTTCGTCGTCAGACTCGGGACTCCTTCAGCCAGACAGTCTGAGTTATTTAATACAACAACAAGAACAACCTAACCTATTAAAACTTATTGTCTTGTAAATTATGATATTAAATGTGCCAGATTTAAATATAGCATTTGAAAGGTGAAAGGTAACATGAAATATGTCTGTGTTTACGGGTGTAATGTTAGTTGAAGTGAAGCATTCATTATATTAATGTGTCCATAATATATAGATGAATGAGACAATTGTTGGAGATAATTGTATCAATATTACTGTTTCCAAACATTTCAGGTCCCGTAGCAGCAGCAGTACCAGCTCTAGGAGCCGCCACAGACGACACAAAAAGTCTCGCAAGCACAGACGTCGCTCCTCTAGTCGTTCTTATAGTCGGTCTCGTAGCCCCTCCCCTAGCAGACGGTTGGTACTGTACTTTGATATGACTCAACTTCACTCTAGTCTTCTTATGCAAATAGAAAATGCCCACAGCTGATATTAGTATTGGTTAATTGTGATTAATTAAATCTAGCCACCCAGGGTAAGGAGACCTGTCTTATGATATTTTGAGTCAATCAGTTTCAAAGTCGCTACAGTAGTAGTGGGTAGCCTCTCTGATATTGGCAGTGATTGTTTATTGTCAACCATGAAATAACCTGTAGCTGCTGAATGAATGTAGCTTTAATATTTTTAACAGAAAAAATTAAAGTACTATATGATTAAAACTAAAGGAAATGCTTTCCTTCTCTAGTGAGGTTGTATATCTGGTAGCAGTAGGTGATGTGATCATCAGATGAAAATTACCCATAAGTTAATAATTAATGTTTTTTTAATATTGAAATGCTTGCTCTTTGTATTTGTCGTTGTCTGCAAGCAATTATTTTTTTTTTTGTAGTGTCAGTGTATTATTTGCATTTGAGACATGATCATTACAAGGATTCTTGTTACCTTCATAAACAGAGTTTATGTAATCATAATATTTGTTCTTTATCAAGTTATGTCATCACTCATGTTTGTTTGTTAACAAGTTATTTATAACTTATGCTTGTTTTCATTATTGGTTAGTAGACAGCTACTGTATGTACACTTAGGGATGAATTTTTATCAACTTTCATGAGATAATTGTAAAAATATGGGTTGGTAAAATCAATAAATTTTACTTTATTTTGAGTTAACGAAGGTACAGCTTGATTGCATGCCCTTATTTATATTTGTGTAAATGTATTACAGGTCACGATCAGTTAGTCGGGATCGATATCGGTATCGAAGAAGTCATTCAAGATCAAGAGATAGGTCTAGGGACCGATCTAGAAGTCATAAGCACAAAAAGTCAAAGCATAAAAGGAGGAGACGCAGCTCAAGGTAAGTTTAAATTCTACTGGATTTACATTGGTAAGGGACTAGGGGTATCATAAGGTAATTGTGATTACTTATACTAGAAATCTGAAAAGAAATATAATGTTACCATTCAGGGGGTAATTTTGAAGTTAGTGGAGTCATTTCACTGACAGTGAATCAAACCTTTGATACTTTCTGAACAAAGTTAACATTGAAGGGTATATAGTTAAGGGAGCTTTATATTTACTGAAGCATTTTTTAGGTTCTATAAGTGGTGGGGGTGACAGAGGTCGACAGAACATTGTGAAAAATAGGTAATAAAAATTTGAAGATTTTGGGCATTGAAGATTTATTTTAATGTTTTATCTAACAAGATAAGCTAGTATCACATTCATAAGCCTGCTTAGTGCAGGAGAAACTAGTTACAGTATAGAATTACCATTCAGGGTTGATTTTCAAGATAGTGCAGTTTTGTTGTTCCTATGTACTTCAAGTTTTGTTCCTTTCTGTGTTTTGTAGGTAATCAACCAAGCTCATTAGTCCAAAACAAGAATCTGAAACAGTAACTGAAAATGTAAGAATAATTATTAATCTAGAAGAGGAATAATTTTTTTAGTATACATCACTTTATATAAGACATCAGAGCTATTGATAGTACCGTTATTACTTATAATGTTGTTCTTTGTTTTCAGTTATGAATCTGACAGAAGTAGCCGCTACTCTAAATCCCGATCAGCTAGAAACAGTATAGAGCGGGATAAAAGAGACAGAGATAGAGATAGAGACAGAGATGGAGACCGTGAGAGAGACAAAGAAATAAACAGAAATAAAGAAAAAGAGAGAGATAAAAATCGAGATTTGTCTCCAGTACCAGAGGATGTTGTCAAGATCACAACCAAAGGTAATTTTGTACTGACATCTTTCCAAGTTCTTAATTGGTTTAAGCCATTTATATATACTGTATATGTATAACTGATATTTTCAAGCTTTTTAAATCTACAATCACCATATTTCTCTTGGCACATGGTGTTCTAGTGGGTAAGAGTGATTGGTTTCAAGGCTCTGAGGTACCCAGGAAGTTTATTCCATGTATGGTACTGTAATGTTACCACTGGGAAGGGGTTAGCCTCCTGTCCCTTAACACTCAAGCACAGCCTGATTTTGTTTAAACTTCACGTATGGGTGTGTCAGGACACTTCTCACTTTTGGCGCGCTAGTTTGAATTAGGGAAGCTGACTGAGGCAGGCAGCCAGACTGTCCAGACAGTGTGTGTTTCATCATATTTCATACGGTATGTTACCAGTGTTGGGGAAGCCTATGTTGAGTCCAGATTTAAACTAAATCTTCCCAGTGGTTGACTTTTAACCCCTAAGAACCGCAATCCCCCTACCGCTACTGGAGCGTGAACCGCAAAAACAGGGTGATTTTTAAAGTTTCGTTTAGGTAAATTTTGTTATTACAGATTTGTAGAGCTTGATTTTACACACCAGAATCTGTAAACTAAAGTTTCCTAGGTCCACTGGTTTGCGTACAGCAGCGCCATGAGTAATAAAGTAGTTACCCCTAAAAATTAGAAAACGTGAGCGAGCGTATTTTCATTGCGTATAATGACGAGTAAACCATTCCCCTCTCACACCACTCACTGAAGGCCCAACCTAACCAGTGTTACCAATGAAGTGGCTAGATATAGCCCAAGCAGTTTTTTTTCTACCGGCTTTATATTACGTCAATCGGCTTCAAGGCCTAAATTCGCGGTGACGTGATATTTGGTCAATAAGCATTTAAGGGTTAACAAGGATTTTTCCAAAATTAGGACCCCAAAGTGGCGTCTGTGCTCGAATGTAAAATTATTATTTTTCTTACTAAAACACATCGTAGGCGTCAGCCGTGTGCGAGAGTATTAATCAGGCCCCTACATGTTGTCCATTGCCATTGCAAATTGAAAATGCAACCTTGAATTGCAGCTAGGGTGACAGGCAGGGTTGGGGAATTGTGGTCTTTAGGGGTTAAATAATTTAGTGGTTTAAATTACGATATGCACACTCCCTTATTGGTTCCTTGTATTAAATGTTTACTGTTCATTATATAGATGAGTATACCAACTATTACCAAGTTACCTAACATCTGAAGTAAGATTTTCTTTTCTTTTATATAATTTGTACATGCCTGTACTGTATTGGAATATATTTTTTTCAGAATTAACAGAATCTGAAAAGCTTGCATACTCTCGCACTGTTGAGGAGATCAGTGAGGGTGGCTTTGCTCAAGAAGCCTTCAAATCCAGTCGTGGTGATAAGGCTCAAAAGAAACAAGAAGATAGTGTAGATACAGGCAACTTTAACTTTGGGACCCAGGCTGAACTAACTGCTAAAGCTGGAAAATTTATCCCTCTAAGTGATGATAGCCTGTTTAGTCCACATGTAAGTACAGTTTTAAAAAGTGATTTAGTACTGAAATATGATGCCACATATGCAATATTATATTTGTTTTTGTTATTATAATCACACATATCATGGATATAATTCTGGAACCAGTGGTCTGATTGAAATAGTCATCATCATGATCATCATTACCCCATTTCCCTATTTTGAAGGGATAGGGAGGCTCTAGCACCAGTACAGGACCCCTTATAGGTAAGGGATCCAGCTCTGAGGCTATTTGAGCCTTTGGTGGAGTCTTTGTTAAAGAGAGGGGTCCCCAATCCTCATTCACTTGTAGGGGATACAAGGCTGATCTGTACCATCTCAAGAATGGTGGGTGATGGTGACGACACTTTCCTACGCCTGGTTAAATTAGAAATTGCCATAATTTTCAATCAGAACATTTCACTGGTATATTCCTCTAAACAGAATTGTACTGTACTGCAATATATGATACGTGATTTGAGGTGGGGCTCATGCTTGGGGATATTACAATTATCATTGGCAATGCAAGCAAACAATGAATACTATATAACCCATTCCTGCCAAAATTATGGCTTTAAATAGTGCATGCAGTTTTTAATACCCCACCTGTGTTCGACATGGATAGGCTTTAGTGCACATACTGCCGAGTACATCAGTAGACGTAAATTGGCTTGTAAGGGTAAAGAGAGGTATGGCCATTTTAAAAAAGCATTAGTATGTATCAGATTGCAGTGCTCTACTGTATCTTCTTATATAAAGTTTTAATTTTTATACAATATTTGTGTTTAGATTTGCTGGTAATCAGGAATTGTATTTGTTTTCAGCTGTTTGGTGATCCAGAGGAAAGGGAAGAGAAATACCTGCGAAGGATATTTTCACTTCGTCAAAAAGCACTTTTTGGAGAGCCATTATAGGCATGTATCTCTGATTCATGTGTGACATGGAGATATATTCTCTCATTGGCAGCAACTATTGTTATTTATCCCTAAACAACATTAGATAGTGTGCGGTATTGTAGTAGAATTGGTTTTTATATAGATTCAGTGTTTTGAAAGTAAGTGTATTAAATTATGATGTAAAAACTGAAGGAAGTGTTTTAACTTTATTTAATTATTTAATCAATGATGTTTTTGTATACTTTACATTCACATATTGACTGGGAATCCACAGGGATCTCCTTTGAAAGGATCTCCATGAGACTATAAAATAAGTAATAAAGAACTAAAATTGGTTATATTGATACTGAAACTATACTCTTAAAAGTGAAGATGGAACTTGCTAGCAAATGCTTAGTACCGTACTTACTGTGAGAACTGTAAAAGTTAATAAGCATTAAAAGTGGATTAGATATATATTGATGCACATGATAATATGTGCTTATTCCAGTGCTTTAAACCAAATTTGCCTAGCTTGTGTAATAGGTTCCCTAAATGAAGAAATATGAATATTTTCCAACAGTGGAATGCTTGATGAGAAAATAAACAAATTGCCCGTCCTAACAATAGCAGGAATGCCAACTCTACCAACGTGTTCGCAGGATTCAGAGCCAATTTTCCTATTGAAACAGAGTTTAGTAATGTTTGGTTAATTTTATTGAAGGAATATTTTACTGTCATTGATTTTAGTACCTTCTAATAAGTATTAGAAAATGATAACAGGTACAGTATGTACAGTCGGCGGCAAAAGTCGTGTTGCCACATCTGCCAAGCCATGAAGTACAGTATGGAATTATAAGCTTCAAAGGCTCGTATAATGATAAACCAGAGTAGTTTACTCATTTTCCCCCTGGATATTGTAATTCTGTATGGTGAATGTATTGGTTCCATGATTATCCTTTACTTTATCCTTCAAAAAACGCTAAGTGAGGCGACACGACTTTTACCACCGACTGTACTTTATGTTAACATCTATCTATCTATCTATAGCTCTGACGCCTCGTTCCCTCCGGGAACTTCCCCCAAGGGGGTGGCCACGGCAGAAGTGTCTCCAGTTCTCCCTGTTCTAACACTCCCTCCTTACTTGTTCAAGCCCTCCTCTGCCCCTCACATTTCTCTCCTTTACATACTCTTCCACTCTGTTCTGCCATCTAACCGGAGGTCTGCCTCTCACACCAGGTCCCACGACTTCACTTCCATACACCTTTACAAACTCCTCACCTTGCATTCTCTCCACATGTCCAAACCACCTCAATGTATCATGTTTCACTCTCTCAACCACTCCACACTCAATGCCAATTGCCTTCTCACTCATACCGCATCTCTCATACACACTCTCATTACTTTCTCAATCCCACCTTGTAAGTCCACATGCTCCTCTCAAGTAACTCATTTCCACAGCACCTATTCTAGACTGGTGAGCCCTACTCCATGTCCATGTCTCCGACGCATATGTCAGTGTTGGCAGGATTATACTATTTCGTAGTCCCCTTTTCACTCCATACTCACACTTTTACCCTTCATAATCCTCCCCAGTGATCCTATGACCTGTCTACCCTTCACTGCTCTCTCCCTAATTTCTCCTTCCATACTTCCATGTTTACACGTAACTGTACCCAGGTACTTAAACTCCTTCACTTCCTCCATCCTCTCACCCCTCAGAGTTATCTCACACTTCGTCCCAGTTGGTACAGCCACTCTGTAAGGTGTAGCAAAGTCAATCACTTCTGTTTCTGCTCTTTCAAATACCATCACTTTACTTTTACCCACATTCACCTTCAGTTTCCTTGTTTACACACAGACTAAAATTCGTCCACCACTCTGTAAATTCCTTTCATTCTCAGCCATCAGCACAGTGTCATCCGCAAACAAACTTGCCACCAAGGACCAATTTGCTTCATTCAGCCTCAACTTCACCCCCAGACCATTCACTTTGGCTTTCACCTCTCTCATACAACCATCCATATATATATTGAACAACCATGGTGACATAACACATCCCTGTCTCAGCCCTACACTAATATTAAAACTCTCACTTAGATCACCCTCTACCCGTACACATGCTTTTGCATCTGCATAAAAAGCCTCAATGCCTTTCAGCAAAGGCCCCCCGACACCATAAATTCTCAACACCTCTGTCATAGCTCTCCTATCAACTCTATCATATGCCTTCTCCAAGTCCATGAAGGCAGCATACAACTTCTTACCCTTCCCAATATATTTCTCCACTATTGATTTTAATACAAATATTTGGTCCACACATCCTCTACCCTTTCTGAACCCTCCCTGCTCCTCACTAACTTTATACCCTGTTACTTCAACCAGTCTTTCAGTAAGAACCTTCCCCGGTACACTAAGAAGGCTTATTCCCCTATAGCTACCACACTCATCCTTACTCCCCTTCCCCTTATACAAAGGTATAATTATGGCTCTCCTCCAATCCTCTGGCACCTCTCCCTGCCTCCAGGCCAATGTACATAATTATAAGCAACATCCACTCCACCACTACCTCCCCCCCACACTTTAACATTTCAGCAGTTATCCCATCCCCCCCCTGGTGCCTTTCCCATCTTCAACTTTCCTATTGCTTTCCTAACCTCTTCCCTTCCCAGTTCTCCCTGTACACCCTGTCGTCTACCACCTGCCTCCATCCCCATGCATGTCACCACCGCCTCCCCTCCCGTCCCTTCATTCATCAACCGATCAAAATGCCTCTTCCACACTTCTTTCACTTCCTCACTTCTACTCACAGTAACTCCATCCTCTCTCTTCATTCTCACGCTACCAGACTTTCCTTCTCCTCTTTCTCTTTTAACGTCCTTCCAGAATAATTTCTTATTTTCTTTAAACTTCTCACTCAATTTCCTACCAAACTCCTCATCCACTCTCATTTTACTCTCACTCACCATCCTCTTCACTTGTCTCTTACAAACATTATATTCTCTCTTCCACCTCTCTTTCACTTCCTCTGACACATACCTCTGTAGTGTTCTCCTATATGCCTTCCTTTTCTTCTCTATTGCATCTTTCACTTCATCTGACCACCAAGCACTCCCTTTCTTGCCCCTCTTCTGTGACTTGCATCCCACTACCTCTGCTGCTGTTCTCGTTACTATTGTCTTAAACCTTTCGTACACAGCATTCACTCCCACTCCCTCCCCCATACTCAGCATTGCATCCTCCTGCACCTCACCCACCCTCCTCTTATATACCTCTCTGTACTCACTGTCATTCAATCTTCCACTTGCCACCTCCCTCTTGTTCCCTCCTCTATCCTTCCTGCCATACTCCCATTTTGCCCTGACCCTAATCCTTGCCAACACCGCATAGTGGTCAGAGCACTGGAACATTACTCTCACCACTCAAGCATCCCTCACATCTTTCCTTATCCTTTCATCCACAGCTATGTAATCTATCAGACTCATTTGCTCTCCCCTTTCATCCCTCCTCTTCCATGTATACCTGTGGATCAGTCTGTGCTCGAAGCAGGTGTTGGCGAGGAACAACCCCGCTTCGGCACACATCCACCAGACACTCACCATTCTCATTTATTCCATTCACACCCCACTTGCCAACTACATTTCCTATTCTTTCATTCCCTACCTTCCCATTCATGTCTCCCACAAGCACAACCCTCCTCCCCCTCTCAAAACTTCTCAGACATTCATTTAACTCGTCCCAAAACTCTTTCATTTTCCTTTTTCCTACCTTGGTCTGCGCCTTCACTGGTGCATACGCGCAGACCCATGCATACCTCACTATCCCAATCTTGCTCGTCATCCATACTACCCTTGTTCCCTTTCTTCCATGTCCGTCCATTCCCTTCCACACCCTCCCAGACACCAACAATACGCACCCTTTCTTTCCTCTCCCTTTACACTTTTCATCCATACCCGTCCATATCAAGCCTCCTTCCATTCCTTCCTACAACACACTCTTCCCTCCATTCCTACACTCTTCCACCCACCATCCTTTCATATGAGTTTCTGATATTCCACATACATCTATCTTGCTTCTTCTGACACACTCCACAATCTCTCTCCTTTTCACCTCATTCACCATTCCATTCACATTTATTGCTACTACTCTCAAGCATTCTTCCCCTTTCCTGCCCCCCACAGGGCAGACTGGAGACCCCTCCCCACCACTAGCCACAGCTGTCCATCCCCCAATGGGGGGCCACTGGTGGCTGGCAAGGCCAACGCATCGCTCAATCCCGGAGGGACACGGGCCATCAAGATTGTCAAAGTTCTTTTTAAAAAACACCAAAAAGTGATGGAGGGTGAGGCTTCAGTACAGCCTCATTCTCTGGTACTGAAGTGTGTGATGAAGGAAAGTTACATCGGCCTCTGGCCTCGTGAAATGATATGATAACCACACTCAGTCACAACACACTGCACAACAAGCACCAGGGAAACGAAGAAGTATGTGTGATGAAGGAAACTTACATCAGCCTCTGGCCTCGTGAAATGATATGATAACCACACTCGGTCACAACACACTGCACAACAAGCGCCAGGGAAGCGAAGAAGTACCACCTAAAGGTGGAGCGTGGCCACCACTTATCAGTTGCATGAACCATTCGAGTAACTTTATGTTAATATGTTTTTGGTAAGCAATAATGTTTGCTTAATAAAGTATTTACTTTATATTATCTTAATCAAACCCAAAATTATTGCTATGTTTCCAATGAAATTACTGAAATTTCTGTATCCTGTATAGATACATAATGATATGACATCTGATTAAATTTTATTTTCTACCTTTGTTAACTGTAAACATGAGATGTGTGTATCACAAGTTATGATAGGCTTGCAATATTTATTGTTATGTTAACCAGGTTGTATGCATTCATCCTTATTAGCAACCATTGTTATAGTCCACTGCAAGATGAAGGCCTTTTCCAGTTGACTCTACTGTCCATCTACAGCAGGGGCAGACAACCTCCGGCCTGCGGGACAAATCTGGTTCGAAGGTCTATTATCTGGCACCCGATGCAAAGCATGATTTGCATTGTAATCTGGCCCGCGAGAGTCGAGCTGCTTTTATTGTCTGGCCCGACATATTTGAATCTGGCCAGCAAGATACCATAAAGTACCATTACCGTATCACTCAGTGATGCCCCTCTCAAGTTTTTCCACCTAGATCTGGGTTTTTCTGACATCATGGCGTGGAGTACAACAATCTAGTATTTTTTTAACTGCCTTTCTTACTGCCAATAAATTACTGGTATTGATGATCTCCAGCCTTTCTTTCTACAATTACTGTGTATCATAGTTTAAAGGTTGTTGTTGTTGTTGTTGTTGTAGTTCCCCAGACTGTCTGGCCGAACAGTCCCGAGTCTGGTTGACCGAAGCCGCGCAGATGCTCGGACCCCTAAATGGGAGTCAGGGTGATAGTGAGATCTGTTTCTTCGAAGGCATCAGACAAGGGGACTGCTGGTTCACGGGTATGTACCCCCGAGCCAACATTCCCACTGTCTGTAGTCTTCCTTGTTGTGCCACCCAATCGGGTGATCTCGTCAGCTACCCAGAAGGAATGAGAAATAGTAAGAGAGACAGACAGAACAGGCCAGGGTGTGGTAGAGGATGCCAAATTCCTCAATTCTGGATAGAACCAGCCCTCACCAGTGGGAAGGGGTGATAGAGAGGTGGGACAGCAAGTACAAAGGAAAGAAAAGGAACGGAGGGATAGTTGAAGAACTGAAAAGGATTAGCTGGGGCCGAAGGGACGCCAAAACCCTTGAAGTACTGCCCACGTTACCGCAGGCAATACTTCCCTTACGGGGTAGTTTAAAGGTGAAATACAGTTCTGTTTAGTTACATTAAACAGGATGAAATACAGGACATGTCTCGTTAACTGTATTTAAGTTACAAGTTTTTTTTTTTGTTCAACCTGGGTAACTTGTGTTTTGTGTCGTCTCTCCATGGAAGGAACTCGTAGGAGACAAGATGCTGATGGACAATTTAAAGCTATTTAATGCTTTGTTAATTTATATTAATTTTTCTTTGCTTTGTAAGGAAATCATTACATGTATCATATATTTAAATAGGAGTCCCTTATTTTCTATACAGTACTGTAGTTTATTTTTGGAAAGGAAATAAAAAAATATACAGTATTGCATATTGGGCTGTTCACCTGACCTATGGCCCGCTGCCTTATCGTAATGATCTCATCTGGACTGAGATAAAGGTTGCCCAACCCTGATCAACAGTGATTTACACCCGTGAACTTCCTAATTTCATCACCACCAGGTACTTCTGGCTACCCTGGCCTTTCCTTCCATCTCTGGATTGCTTTTTTGTCCCTATAACTGTTCTTCCATTATCTGTCGTGTGTATGATATGACCTGCCTATGTCTAGTTCTTTCTTATATTGAGGAGTGGTCAGGATACCCTCCCATCAAATTTGGTTTTTAATTGTCTTGAATATGTGATGTGCTCTTCCTATCTGGCTGTCCATTAGTGTAGGTATGCCCAGCATTTTTCTCTGTAGCCTCCTTTGAGCACTCCAAGGTTATTGTTGTAGACTCGTTAGAGGTTTAGCAACTTTGCAAGGTTCTGCTGCTGAGCTTTTGTGATTGATAGGTTAAACCTATTACTAAGGTACTGTACAATGAATGATCACTTGTTTTAAGAGTTACTTTTTATATATTGTTTCCTGAATGTACTCAATCAGGACTCATTTTTTGACGAATTATATTAATGCGGGTCATTCTAAGGACACCTCCGTCGCAAATGCCGCGTTTCACAGAAATTTAATTGAATTAATTAAAAAATATTATTTTAATATCCAGTAATTCTCCCTTTATTTGTATATGCGTAAAGAAATGTCGCGTTTCCAAAATGTGCCCCCCTTTCACACGGAAGGAATGAATCTAAAACCTAATTATTTTTCGGAATTACGCTCGTAGCACTAGCCTCGGACCTCAGCTTGGCTCTCGGCGGGAAGTTTGTCTGCAAAACTGCCACTGCCAGACTGACACCTTGTCACCTTGCACTGGCTTGCAGCCACGGAGGCACCGACAGCGGATACAGTCAATAATACTTAGTCACTCAGTGTAATGATGGTCCTTTCGACCAGGACGTATAGAGAATATATATATTTTTTCAGTACCTTGTCACAGTGGTATTCCTACCTTTTCATCAACGCCCACAGAGATCAAGGACATTCTTCCCCATGAGTTTTTCTTGCACTATGTAAAACTCTATCCCTGCAGGCTCCCAGCCAACTTGAGCCAAGGCGGCCAGCACCATCAGCCACGTCCTGTTCGGGTTGTTCTTGATGGTCAGTCACTAAAATAGGAGTAAGGTGTGATTTTAAAATAAGTCCGTTTAGGTTAGGTTAGGTGGTTCCTTCCCTCAAGGGAATCATGAGTGTATTTTTCATCCATCCAATATATTTTACAGTCCCAGGCACTACTGTATATGAAGATTGGGAGGGTCGTCCCGGTCAAAAATCGGAAACTTGGCATTTGCGACGGAAATACCAACTGTACAACTCTTTGCCTTGGTCCATAATGGTGACAAAGAATTTTTTTTCTTTCTAAAAGACTAAAATATTAGCTATAGAGACATCATGGCGCCGTTGAAAAGATAAAATCAAAAGCTCAAGTGTTCGATTACTTCGTTAATAACTTGCTTGTGACTTGACACTTGTTGGACAGCATTAGCTGCATTACTGAATTTTCCCTGCAGAGCTGCCAGCTGGCGTTTATCGTAAGTGAAGACATTGGAAGTCAGCTGTTAGGCACGGCCAGTTGGCCATACAGTAATTGTAAGCTCATAGACAATAGGAAGAGATACACAGTAATCGAATTCAGACTACCTTTTCTGAATTTATGGTAGGAAATTAGGTATTGTGTCCAGTTACGCTATATCTTCAACTTGTCATCATGATGACCTGATTGTTGGGTAAAGGTACAGAAGTGGACCTTACTGTATAATAGATATTTTACTGTCATTACCCACTATTTTGGACCATTCTAAGACACTTTTCTTCTATGGTTTTTCTTCCTCAAATGCCCCGTTTCCAAGATATAATATTCAAATGGGGCATTTTGAAATTAGCCTGACCTTACCTGACCTGACCTAACTTAACCTAGACCGCATCAGACTACCGGGACCTAACCTGGGCAAACTACTGGGAAATAATCGTGATAAAGTACAATAAATGACAGGGGTAAAATACTAGGACCCAGCCGGATCTGGCAACACTGCTGCAGTAAGGTCCACTTCTGTACTAATACCGATTATTGCTTGACTCCATTAAACTTGTATCTGAGTAACATTTAGGTATTTATGAAGAACAGTTCCAACTCGACTCTTCCAATTTATTGTTTTTCATGCATATTTTGGGGTGTTCTATTAATTTTTGACAATATTATTGAGGAGATAACATTGAACCTGACCTGACCTAACCCTTGAGTCTATCAATGTGAAGAGATTTCTCAACTAGAGGCTGATTTTCATGTGAATGTAATAGTGGAGCTGCAATTTATTTTGTCTTAGTTACATACAGTAGTTCTATTTACTTGGCATACTAACGTTAGTAAACTATATATATGTCTGTTTCAGAAAAATGGGTGATGCATCAGAGGAAATTCAAGAAAACCCTCCCATTATTTATGTGACAGGTTTTGGTCCCTTTGAATCACACCCAGTCAATGCAAGTCAGATAGCTGTGGAAAAACTTGTGAAACAGAACTTGGAGTCTGATCTTGGGGTGAAACTAGTGACAGAAATAATAAAAGTAGAGTATGAATATGTGAAGAAGACTGTACCACAGCGATGGAAAGAACTTAAACCTAAGGTGAGTAAACTATTAATACTAGTAAAGTTAGGGATGATTTAAGTTAAGGAATAGAGGGAATAGTAAAGTACATTGTTGTTGATGTTCTTCAAGTTGCGTGGCTGACTAGATTTTTCTCGTGTATCTCTTTTGGCAAGTGTGGTTTTTGCAGTGTACAGTAGTTCCATTATGTGTTTAATGATGTGATGTGCTGTGTTGCATCCTGCACAGGCATCTGTAATGGCTCCATCCATTCTCTAGTCCTATTACAGTATAATACTTTATTATTACTATATTGTAGTACAATTCATGGGTTACCAGTATAGCACTGGATATACATTGTTAATTTTTTAACCCTTAAACTGTGAGTGACGACAATTGTTGACACCACTGTAATAATCCCACCAAATGTCACCAATGTAATAATCCAAATATCCAAATCTAAATCACCCAAGTAAGTCAGACCCAGAAATTGATCCATTTAAATTCTAGTCGTACCCATGGGGAATTGAACCCCGGACCAGAGAAATCAAAGGCGGTGATTCTACCGGGTAAGCCAAAGAAGTACTCCATTGGCGTAGCTTTCAAATTCCGCCTTTAACTCTCAGGTCCGGCCATTACACAGTTTTACCCCTAGGTAGGATCAATTTCAGGGGTCTGGCAGATCAACAGACCAACTTAACAACATGGTAGCGTGTAAGAGGCCGAACGGACAAGGCTGACGTAGGAACCATGGCACACAATGCACATCCCACTGCTGCCACCAATGTAATAATCCTACCAAATGTCACCAATGTAATAATCCAAATATCCAAATCCAAATAACCCAAGTAAGTCAGACCCAGAAATTGATCCATTTAAATTCTAGTCGTACCCACGGGGAATTGAACCCCGGACCAGAGAAATCAAAGGCGGTGATTCTACCGGGTAAGCCAAAGAAGTACTCCATTGGCGTAGCTTTCAAATTCCGCCTTTAACTCTCAGGTCCGGCCATTACACCACCAACAAGTGTGGATGACCGCGGGTGTCGACAATTGTCAACGACGCATTTTCCAAATATGCATGGCTCCCAATTAGTTTGATTTTCTCATGGTAGATAGCAGCTTTGGCTGCCCACCAAGCCACAAGTCCCTGCCTTCTCTTGGTCCAACCTCACCCAGTTTAGCTAACGCTCTGAGAATGTGAGGATGGAATTATGTCAAAGGAGTGTAAAAGTATGCTTTGAGTGGTGGTCATACTGAGCTAGCTATCTGTCCTACATGTGTCCATTTAGTCTTCACAAGTACATCAGGAGACAGATAAAGGTTTGTACTTCAATATCATGTATCATTTATTCATGTAGGTTTAGTGTTTTATAAGCTACTAGCCGCCAAAGTTTGTTTATGTTTTGTAAAATATGCCCACGGTGCAGAGTTTACACGTTCAAATAGAGGGATAATGTACAATATTCCTAGGAAAAAGAACTTAATTTCTTTTATGGGTATTTGGATCTTACCTCACATTACCACAACTTTCATTGTAAGAAAAATAAAAACATTTGAAAATGAGACTGCCATATAGTATTGTGGTAATTAATATTGTGTATATTTTCTTAGCTTGTGGTTCATGTGGGAGTGTCAGGAATGGCTGAAACTCTGGTCCTGGAACAGCTTGCACACAACCATGAATATACTCGCTCTGACAACTGTGGCTGTTTGCCAAATCAAGGTTCTTGTTGTCCAGGTATGTTTGTCTTAATATTATCACATACGATGTAGTAATCTTTTGGAGGGTGATTTTTTGGACCAAAGCAAATCCTTTGTAATGGGAAATACAATATAAAATTAGTACTCTATTTCATTGTCCACTTATTGAGTGAAAATGTCAGGTGAGCATTGATCTTCTCTTGCTACTTTTCTCCACCATTGCTATGGGGCATTTGGTACCAAGTTTGACATTTAAAAATATTTGGACTATTTATTTTTTTATTTCCATGTTTGTGTTAATGGACTTTTTTTGCATATACTGTACTACATTTTACTGTAAAACACGTAAATTTAGTAATTTTAATGATCACCATGTCTTATATAACAGATGGAGACCCTGTGTTAAAGTCAGGTATCCGCATGGATCTCATTTCTAGCAAGCTCAACAAGATGATACACCTTAAGCTGTCTTGTGCAAAGTCAACTGACCCTGGAAGGTGAGTCCAAAGGCCATTGTTATCATGCAGTACAAGTAGTGGAACTCAATGGAGGCAAATGTTGGTGATTTGAATATTAGATTTATTGTAAGCACACTGTCAAAGGTTGTACAGTTGTGAATATTATATACAAGATTCATTTTTTCGTATACTGTATATTGATTTATTTTTTCCAGTATATTTCTGAGGTAGTATTTCATTGATAGATTGTTTCAGGCATACCAATGGATAACCAGTTACTGTATATAGCTATCAGCCTTAACTTGACACTGTTCCTGAGTAAGGCCTCTTTGCTTTGTGTGTTTGTTGGATCATTGGTTTGATTTTATGTAATCTATTCTATTTCTCCTACATTGTATTTGTGTGTTTGTCTGGTCACTTGCTCTTGTAGTTTCATTGACAATCATTCTGTATGTACATTATATGTACAGTATATGTCCAACATTTTCTTTTCTTGCTTAAACCATTAACCTATTAACTGCAACCAAGAGATGCTGTGGATATGCTGCGTGTGCAAATTAGCTATGGGTATATACTGTATGGCTTTTTGATGGTGGATGGTGAAGGAGATAGATTTGTAAGAGTGAAGAGGGTGATGCTTATACTGTACTGTACACTCGCCTGCACTGCTGCATGGTACAGGGGCTCACACATTTAAAGAGATGTAGCTCAAAAATATCCACATACTGTATATGAGAAGGATTAACCTCAATAACACATTTGCATGAAGTGAACTTTGTTCCTTAAGGAAATGAATCACTTAAATCTCTTAAAGGTCTGAGGCCCTGTACTAAACAGTAGTGCTGGCAAATGTACCTCTGTCACTTATCATTTCAATTGCTTATACTGTATCTTATATTTTATATTTCCTCTTTGTAATAAATTACACTGTGTTGCTGGCAGATAATGAAAGGGAGTTGCACTGGGTAGTGAATGAGGTACATGGTGTATCTAACAGAAGGATACTGGTACTAAAGTTGATTGTCAGTAAGAGCAAGTTGATGGTTTTTGAGAGAGCAGGATGAGAATGGCAATTGAGTCATTCAAGTGTGAGAGAATTAATATTCCACTCCATATTTAGAGTGATAATACAAATTTTCATATGGGAATGGTAGGTGAGGAGCTGTATGAACTCGGGAGTTTTGAATGCTACTGCTCTTTTCTTTGATACATTGTCATATTTGAAGTTTTCTTCAGATTCATAACATGATACATTTTAAAATTTATAACTCATATGGTATGGTAGCACATTCAAGTACTGTACATACTGTAATCCTTTACCTTACATAGTTTTACATAATATACTTATTCAAAGGTACCATTGAGTTGTTGTTGTTGTTGTTGTTGATGATGATGATCTCCCTGAGTAGAATGGTCTCCCGCCCCACAGACCCCTGGTACGCTCTGGTCGCAGTGAAAAAACAAATTGAATTAAAGGAGGGGCTGGCCCTATATGCCTGGGCTACCAAAGCACATCCTAGGAAGATTGCACCAGAGCTTACTGGACCAGGGAGTCTGGGGGCCTCTGGCCACCAGGGAGATTGGGTGGAAGGTCTTTGATCCCACAGCCATTGCTGTGGGCCCAAGTCCATGTTACCACAAGAGCTACAAGTGGGACAGCACCTTCCATGAGACCAGCCTTGAAGGGACCATAAAGAGGGAGGGAGTTTAGACTGCTGCATACAAAGGGATAGTACACCCCCGTGTGCTGGTGGTCCACACAGTAGTGGGGGGGGAAGCCTCCGGTTGCAGTACACCACGTGGATTTTTAATCCATGTGGGCAGATCTCGTCAAATCCACTAGAAAGTGACCAGATCCTACAACAATCTTTATTCTAGTCCAGTGGGGGATGGCTAATATCCATAGAGAATAAAGTCAGCTCCCCTGGGCAGAGGTACCATTGAGTGATATGGTTTACATCATTCATTCATTCATATGGTTTGAATCATTATTTCCTCACAACAACAACAACTTCACCTCATATGGTAAGGCATTACTGGGAGCCAACCAATCCATTCCAAAGAGGTTATTCACTCCTTACTTACTGGAGAATTCCCTTAGGGGAAAGGTTCATGTAACAGTGTGATGTTATGTGCTGAGAAGAGGGTATTTGTAGATTTTTACAAAATATTTTGGAAAAGATCTAGATCTAAATGTGGATCCAGGGTTTTTTTTAAATGTAAAGCTTTGACTTTTGAAAGCCACATAATTTTATTATTATATGGGTGGCTCTTGACTGAAGATTTTCATGGCCATATACTCAGCCTTGGCTCAGGATTGTAGTTTCGAAGCAGTCTTCTTATTGTTGTATATAGTATATGGAATGCTGGTGGTGAAACAATTAACTTGTTTGGCTCTCAATAAAGAGCTCTGTTTGAAGTTATGGATGGCATGATATGGCAATGATAAAATGGGGTATTCCCCTTGCACCTGAATTTATAATAAAAGAAAGATTTATGTTTGAGGTCAAGAGGAAAGAAAAGGCATATACAAAACACACTCTTAATGAATCATATACACCATATCTTTCCCTTACACTATATATTTACTGGCTTTAATCCTATATGTGAAAGGATTTCATGGCTGTCATCCTCCTTATGAATACATTAGAATTTTAACCCATTGACAGTGGATTTGTAATAAGTAAAATAATCTGGCTTTAACCAGAATAAATTACTGTACTGGATCAATTCACACAGCATAAGGGTAAAAGGGTACAATACACTACAGGCTTTCTATTTTATTAATTGTTCCAATACTGGAACATATCAGAACTAGAGGAATAGGACTAATATGCAAAGAGATTGTGAAGTTACATCCATAAAAAAGTAACATAACTGTTATCAGTGTGTCTAATGATGAACATTGACCTTATTCTGTGAGAGGCCAAATTGTCATGAAAATGGCTCCAGAGAACATTTTTAATGAGACTGAAGATATTTAGGTTAATTTAATAGTTTCCTTCCTTTTAGTTATATGATGATTATCTAGCAAATATTTTGAGCAAATTGTTGAAGTATAATTGTAGGTTAAAAGTTAAATGACACATAATACCAATCGTATTGAGTCTATATACTGTACTCTAGTATTATTCTTTTTTTAATAATGAAATATAATTTCACACATGCCAGATCAAACGAGGTTGGATCCTGTTGAAGAGCTGTAGGTAATGTTTTTCTTCAGCAATATTGAGGTGCTCCGAGACGATTAACCAAGGCTTATATTATTACTTAATTTTAAATGCATAAATTATATATTTAAAAGAATCAGGGTGGGACAAACAATCAGGTACTGTACTTATAAATAATCATCTGGCTTATTTGATTTGATTGAAACAGAATTAAGATACAGCGTGAGGTCTGTGTGTCCGTAAACTTATCAGTTGTTTATGTCTTGGAACACCTCAGTTATTGTTGTGAACTCTTTGTGGTATATGGCATTGCATGATTTTGTATACAGTATACAGTACAGTTTGATTGAAGTTTGAGGATCTTTATCAGATAGTATATCATTCAGGACAGTTCCACTATATATATATCAGGTATGTGTACGGTACAGTCACATCCAAATTTTAAGTTAAAGTATTTCATTGTTGGTTACTGTTTTCTAAGTCAGTGATGTACTGTACTGTACTGTAGTCTATTCACAGAATTATACATTTTAGTAACATTATGTTTGGAGAAGAAAGATTGAAGTCAAGACTTTTCAAGATTTGCTATGGTTTATATGATAATGGGATATGTTTTGGTTGTTTATTACTGTAGACTTGTATGCATGAAAGGCACAGTATTCTGGAAGTACTATACCTACTGCTTGTATATTTAGCCACATGTTGGCTTGCTGGAAATAAAATATTTTACTGAACATACTGCTATAACCATACAATGAATGAAATTTAGTACCACTTTAGTTTCTTTAGTCAGCAAATTTGAAGGTTGCCTTAATTCCAATAATTTTAAATAAATTATTATTGATAACTTCTGAAGCACAGTATATTCATAATCAGTATTATAATGGCATATGGTAATTGGTTAAAGCTTTCCAGTTGGTGTAGGAAACGTATACCTCAACCTCGGGGCTGTAGGCTATCAGTAGCCCGTAACTCTTGCGAGGCCCCGAGATTATTGGGTGCCTCACCAGATGAGACAGTGGAGCTTCGTGATGATGTTGTTACTGTAGCTTCCCTTCTGCCCCACTAGATGACGATACCTTATTTATACACGTCACTATCAGGGGAGAGCAGCTACACCGTCACTCACAGCATCTTGGAATATGGTCTGGCATCTTCTATGTTGTGAGTTGACGACGATGTAGGGGGTATTTTCTTGACGTGTCGGCGTAGCCAGGATAATTGACGAACAGCTGGACCCAGTTCACCTCAGAAAAACCCCAGACGTTTTCTCGTGGATTCGAACCCGGGTCCTCGACATTTGCAGTCCGTCTCTTTATCCACTCTGCCACAGCCTCCCCCACGATAGGTTCTAAAGCTTAGGGTATCCAGTGACTCAGTTCTTTTAAATGTGACCCTTAGTGTGACATAAGGCATGATATACCATATTAGTTGTGCAAGAATTGTAGGAGGCAAAATGTTAGCAGAATGGAAGTTACTGACCTATCCATATTGTGATGCTAAGCAGACCACTGAAATACATAAATTCAGATGTTTCTTACCTGGTACATTGAAGGAATTAGAAGCCTCCAGTTTGCTCACATTTACTTACTGTACCTCCTTACTATTGAGACTGAATACACACCTCTGTTGACAACTGGTTTTACCACTCTGGATTGGGTTTGTGGGTGGGTTTGTTGATCATAATGGATTTATGCTTGATAGACCTACAATGTAGGACCATGGATTGTAGATTTGCAAACTCCATGACCATTTCTATAAAAGCTACCGGGATATGTTAAAAATACTGGTCCATGAATCCAGCTAGGTTTTTTGTTGACTTTATTTTGCCTTGCAAGAAATTGCATGAGTTGAAGATTACTTCTTGTTACTGCATGCTGATGTTTATAGTAATGCTTGCTGGATGCTGTTCTATGTTTCACAAAGATTCATGTTTGGTTGGTTTACTGTATCTGTACTGTATTGTTGTCTTATAAATATAATTTATTCTATTACAATGTGGTAAACATTCTATATAGTTAACAAAGCTATTATTATTCATTCAGGGGAATTAATTTTAATTAAATATATGATTAGAATTAAATATCCACCTTATATAGAGCTACACTGTTTGATATTTAGACTACAGGTAGTCCTTACAAACTTTAAGGGTCAAAGCCTTTAACTCCCAACTGATAGTGGTTTGTCAGATAGCACCCTCAAAATATTTCCATACTACAGTATTACAAAACCACATAAATATAAAATGGAATATTGATAGCCATTAGGCCATGCTAAGTACCTACTTGGCTCAGAATGCCAGAGCCAAGATTCTTTTTGCATTGCTGATGGTTCTTCCAAAATATTTTCCTGATACTGATTGTATTAAAAATCAAGTAGCTGTGTGATGCATAAAATATTAGAAAGTAATAGACTTTCATACTAGTTGTATAAAAACTGTGCCAAAAAGCACACTACTGTATTACTGTTCTGGTGGTCTGTTTGTGGCACAATTTGAAGGAACCAGTAGCTTGCAAATATCTGACAATATACTCTCCCTGAAGACCATGTCATTTTCAGGTTCTTGTGTGATTTTATATACTATCTCTCCTTGAATGAGGACCGTACACGTTCAGCATTCATCCACGTGCCACCTCTGTCCAAGTTCTCTGCCCAGGACATCTCTGCTTCCATTGCTGCTGCCATCAAGGAAATGTATGCTCAGGTGCTGGAGATGGAGAATGAGGAGCAGAAAGAAGTCTAGTTATGAGAGCTGGAGCAAAATGGAGTCCAGCAGAGGAGACAGAAAGGAATAGGGACTCTCATCAGTTGTTGTTATTGTTATGGTTGATGCAAAATGTCAACAGTTAGTATCATAGGGGCTTCTTTCTACCTTGTATATGTTTGCCTGAGGTATAATGCCTAACCTTTGTGTAGCTAACTTTGATTGATTACTGTTAACCTTATATTATTAGTGATGAGCATTAATTATAAAAAATACAACAAGAATTTAGGGGGGTATTTTTATAAAAAGAGGAAGTACTGCACTACTCTGCTATGTCATTGTTGAATATGAGTTCATTTAGCTGAGGAAAATTCCTGTACACTGTACTGTACTCACATATTCAAGGGTAAATGGACACAAGAGGAAAGTGGAAGACCCACAATCTATATAGTAATTGCAAAAAATTGTTGTCTTGAAACATTGTTTCCACTTCTCAACAAGTTTTTGCCATATTTGACATTGAAATCCAGACACTGTACATCCCAGTACAGTACAGTATAATGCATAAACAAATAAAACCCTTGTCTGAATTCTGACCTCTAGCATATTAAAGGCCAGTCTAGTAATCTGATGAAGGTGTGCACTGGTAGTGATAAAATGAAATCTATCTGACTGAACTAATGATCACAATCTTGTGCATGACTGACTCAAATGATCTGCATTTTGTTAGCTGATATATTCAATCAGATGTAACAAATTACAGTACTATCAAGCTTAAGACAATTTAAGACACTGTATGGGAATGTTCTTACTGAGAGACTGGTTGATGTAACAGGGAATAAAGTTAGTGAGGAGCAGGGAGGGTTCAGAAAGGGTAGAGGATGTGTGGACCAGATATTTGCATTTGCATTAAAATCAATAGTGGAGAAATATATTGGGAAGGGTAGGAGGTTGTATGCTGCCTTCATGGACTTGGAGAAGACATATGATAGAGTTGATAGGAGAGCTATGACAGAGGTGTTGAGAATTTAAGGTGTTGGGGGGGGGGGGGCCTTTGCTGAAAGGCATTGAGGCTTTTTATGCAGATGCAAAAGCATGTGTACGGGTAGAGGGTGATCTAAGTGAGAGTTTTAATATTAGTGTAGGGCTGAGACAGGGATGTGTTATGTCACCATGGTTGTTCAATATATATATGGATGGTTGTATGAGAGAGATGAAAGCCAAAGTGAATGGTCTGGGGGTGAAGTTGAGGCTGAATGAAGCAAATTGGTCCTTGGCAGCAAGTTTATTTGCGGATGACACTGTGTTGATGGCTGAGAGTGAAAGGGAGTTACAGAGAGTGGTGGACGAATTTCAGTCTGTGTGTAAACGAAGGAAACTGAAGGTGAATGTGGGTAAAAGTAAAGTGATGGTATTTGAGAGAGCAGAAACTGAAGTGATTGACTTTGCTACACCTTACAGAGTGGGAGTACCAACTGGGACGAAGTGTGAGATAACTCTGAGGGGTGAGAGGATGGAGGAAGTGAAGGAGTTTAAGTACCTGGGTACAGTTACGTGTAAACATGGGAGTATGGAAGGTGAAATTAGGGAGAGCAATGAGGGGTAGACAGGTCATAGGATCACTGGGGAGGATTATGAAGGGTAGAAGTGTGAGTATGGAAGTGAAAAGGGGACTACGAAACCGTATAATCCTGCCAACACTGACATATGCATCGGAGACATGGACATGGAGTAGGGCTCATCAGTCTAGAATAGGTGCTGTGGAAATGAGTTACTTGAGAGGAGCATGTGGACTTACTAGGTGGGATGGAGAAAGTAATGAGAGTGTATATGAGAGATGTGGTATGAATGAGAAGGCAATTGGTATTGAATGTGGAGTGGTTGAGAGAGTGAAGCGTGATACATGAGATGGTTTGGACATGTAGAGAGAATGCAAGGTGAGGAGTTTGTAAAGAAGGTGTATGGAAGTGAAGTTGTGGGACCTGGTGTGAGAGGCAGACCTCTGGTTAGATGGCAGAACAGAGTGGAAGAGTATGTAAAGGAGAGAAACATGAGGGGTAGATGAGGGCTTGACCAAGTAAGGAGGGACTGTTGAAACAGGGAGAACTGGAGGCACTTCTGCCGTGGCCACCCCCTTAGGGGAGTTCCCGGAGGGAATGAGGCGTCAGAGCTATAGATAGATAGATAGAAGACACTGTGAAATTTAAAAGGATTAGAACATGGAAGCACAAACATTATTATGACTCGCATGTTTATCGTACAAACACAAGAGGGTTAATGTCTGTTTGTTAGAGTTGTGCAGTTAGATGCATTGTTACATCAGGATTGATTTGTGAGGACTAAAATAATTGCTTATAATAAAATATTTTATTTATTACTGTACTGAAATATAGTCATACTTATTGTGATGATGTTCACAAACTAACTGAATAAGTGATGCTATTCTGTAGTGGCCTTGGCAATCACTTCTACAGTAGATTGTAGGTGCTGTATTTTTTACAAAGTTAAGAAGTTTGTTATAACATTTGTTAGATATAATATAAAGTTTAACCTAAAATGTTATTGCTTAATAAATATTTATATACAAATATTGGTAGCATTGTGATTGATTTCAATTATAGTATAAAGAGGTACACTGCAGTCTGTATATTGATTATTGTACTGTTTGTAGGGCATCATGATTCCAGCAAGAAGTGTTTGTATCACACTACGTCAAGTATGACCCTATACAGTGAATCGTCATTATACAAGCAAGATGTAGTAGGGTCACAGCACACCCAGTTTGACTCCCTATAAGACGTATTATTATGATTAAAGTGAAGTTTAATTACTAATTTTTGTTGTTACTTTTCAGGATTTAAAGTTTATTTTTATTACAGGTGATATTTTTTTCTTTGGCAATGTATTTGTAATTATAAATGATTTAATCACATTGTTTTCTGTTGTTTATGACATTTATTGCAGTTTTTATTGAAAGAATAATTTGGGGAGGAGCCTTTATTGGTGACACTTGATACTTGCTTCATCAGTTTATGCGCTTGTTACAATATTTGCAAAATCATTAGCGGAGTATCAGAGATAGAGATATTAGTACAGTATCTTCAGATAGTGATTAACCCTTGGCACCTGGATAGGCTCACATAAAGTAGCACGCTAGCATTGCACCATTAATAGAGCCATCACCCTTGTAACCGTTTTTACAACATGCGTTCACAGAGGTTTAGTTTGTGCCATTCACAATATCAAAGTGAGTTCTGCATTATACACTCTAGTTTATTGCTCTAGCATCTACCGCTGCTTTTGAGCACAGAGCCATGAGGTGACCCTGGTCTCTGGGGTAAGTTCTACATTCTATGCATTTTAGACTACAACACAGTCCTGTAGCAATAATGTTGCCAATGAGCAATCTATCAAAATTCTACCAGGTCATGTCAATAAAGAGGTAAGGTTAATAAAGCAAAGAAATAAAAGTGTTACACAATACAGTACAAAGAGAAATATTATAGGATATTGGATTGCTCATAGGTAGGCAATAACTTTACTGCTTCCATAATTTCTCTTCTGCCACTACCCCTATGTTTATCTGCTGCCATGCACCATATTTGTTGTACCACGACAACCATATCCCCCTGCCATACACCATAACCTTTCCCCTACCATAAACACCATTATCACCATTTAGTGCCACCACCCCCATGCCCTTCCATCATCACCATTTCTTCCCTTCCATCACCAACTCTTCCCATCTAACTCTATCACCATCCCTTCCCTGCCCCCCTATCTTCCCCAGCATCTCCCCCACCCCCCTGCCATCCACTCCTTGCAGTAGTGTGTGTGTGGTGGTGAAAGTCACACCCAAATATGGAGAATCTTCAAGAGTAGGAATGGAGGGATAGACAGATACTGTGTGTATATATATATATATATATATATATATATATATATATATATATATATATACACACACAGTAGTACCCTCTTAGTACTGTTCTCATTACTCTTCCTACTAGGAAATCTTTCATCCATTTTAGTAGTGTTCATTTCACTCCTTTCTGTCAAAAGCTTTTATAAAGTCTAGGTAAATACTATTCACCCATCTTTCTCTTTCTTGGATTTTTTCTGATATTCTCGTATAGTAACTCAGTAAGTTTATTACACTTGATTTAATTTCTTCCTAAACCCAAATTATCTTTTTGTCATCATATTAATTTTCTCCAAGTGCTCAACCCAATTTCTTCCCATTATCTTTTCCATAATTTTACACACTACACTTGTTAGTGATACAGCAGGCCTGTAGTTAAGTGGGTCTTGTTTCCTTTCTTAAATAATGGGACTACAGTATGTGTGTATGTGTGTGTTAACGGTATCATTGGTTTTCTCTAAAAGAAAAGCTTAAAAGGATTCATTTTGAGGGACCACTCAGTCAAGGCACAAAAGTAAATTTACAACAGGATCGATATGCATTTCCATTTTCTGTTGAATATTTCGGTGATCTGTTTGTTTTAACTTTACCGATAAGAATACAAACCTATAATAACATTGAGATAAGATATTTTTATTATATATGTGACTTGTGCAGTTTTGGTATGGTTTATATTGGTTCACCCTGTATATACTAGGAAAACGAGTGAAGAGAATGTATTTTTTTTTATAGTGGGTAGGTGCTGCAAAGGAAAAGGAGGAGATTGTAAGGGAGAGAACCAAATACTGTAATGAAAGTTGGATGAAAGAAATAGGAAGAGAAGAAAATTAAGAAAGAAAAACACTGAAAACGGAAGTAAAAGGAAAAGTTGAAAAAAAAGGTTGATTTAGACAGAAAGGAGTAAGAGAGGTAAATTAAAATATAAATAAACTGAAGTAGAGGGAAACGAAAAGAGAAGAAATGATGGAGGAAAGGAGGTATAAAGGACGAGAAGGGGATAGAGAAAGAACACCATGAGAACCAAAGGAAAAAGAAGAAAAATTAAATAAAAAATAAACTAAGGAGGAAATAATGGAGTCTGAGAGAGAAATAAATTGATCCAAGTACAGTAGTATGAAGTAGAATAGGAGAAAGAGAGACGAGTTAGCGAAAGAGGTCAGCAGCAGCAGATGAAGAGAAGGGGAAAGTGAACGATCAAGGAGGCAGTGTGGGAGAAAGGTGAGGTAGCCAGGGAGAGAGAAAGGGAAGGTGAGATAACAAATGGTATAAATCAAGTTAGTCTCTGATCTCCCACCACCTCCTGCAGCTATTCCTACCATTGCTATATTATACTACTACTACTACTACCTTTCACTTCACGATCAACCACTTATCTCGAATATTCAAAACTCATCACCATTTTCACTACCATTGCTACTACTGTCTATACCTTACACTTTCCAACATCACCACCACTGTTGCTATTATTACCCCGCTGTTTGTATTTTATTATTATCATTATCATCACCAACACCCTTTGCTATCCACTATCACCAGCACCGCCAGTATCACCCACTACCTCTACCTTCACCATCACCACCAACATTATATTAATTCCTCCAACAAAAGAACTTGTTAGCCATCACACACCTCTGGGCTGATTGGTAATGGTCAGGCAATTTTCAAGATTATCGAGAACAAATTAGAACGAGAGAGAGAGAGAGAGAGAGAGAGAGAGAGGAGAGTGTGTGTGTGTGTGTGTGTGTGTGTGTGTGTGTGTTTAACTCTCCAAATCTGGCTTTTAGCGACTGACTGTAAAAAGTGTTGGCTGGAGGGACTGTAAGGAGGAGGGGGAGGTGGGTGTGAGTGGGGGAATAACAATGGATGGACAGTAGAAAAGAGAGGAAAGAAGAAGGAGGAGGAGGGGGAGGAGACTGTTGTGAAAGGTAGAGGGTGAGACAGTTATTAGTATTGGTGTAGGAAGACCGGAATAAGGGGTAAATCAAGGTTTGGTGTTGACGTTACTGATTCCTCCAAAGTATGCTATTTTATAAACGGAAATAGTGTGTTTCCAGGTATAGCTTGGATGACTGGGTAGCCCTCCAAATTGACTACAACTGATGGGGCAGCCTCTTGATGTGTATGTATGTATGGTTTTGTTGGGAGATTGGTGGTGCCTGAGTTTTCCAAAGTGTGCTTCAAAACAGACCACTTGAGAGTTCTCTGTTTTGTGTCAGTCTGGAGAAGTTACGCCGTTAATTATCACCTAAACATTCGACACCCTCTAAGTCAGGATATCAAGAGAGAGAGAAGAGAGGAAAAGGTAAGATGGGGAGAAGATAGATGGAGGGGGTGATAGGGTGGGTATACTGTAGGGTCATTGACAGTACTGATGCCGTTGCTAGTACACTGCTCACTCTCCTTTATACTCTATCTCTATCTTAGTGTCTTTGCTTGTATGTGTGTGTGTGTGTTCACCAATTAGTAATATATATATACAGTATATATATATATATATATATATATATATATATATATATATATATATATATATATATATATATATATATATATATATATATATATATATATTATAGCAGTAAGCACCACAGGAGAAAGTAGAGTAATAAAGCGTACTATCAAAGACATTCCTGAGGGTGTTCGTGGATCAGGGGTGAAAAAGTCAAATTGACTATTGTATCAGGAAGGGCAACGTTGTGACAGAAGTGGCCCTTTCTTTAATTTTTCCTCCCTGTGTGCCGATACATCCACGTGTAAGTGTGTGTGTAGTAAATTAGTGCCTTTCATGCCTAAATGTAGTTATTGTTCAAAACCTTAAGCCATACTTGAACCTGTGTCAATGGAATGCAGGTGTCATTGGTCTGACTTTAACTGTGTCACGTCGTCTGTTCTTAGCACATTCTGGTCCAGATGATTGCTGCTATGCTTACTCAGACATTACAATCATCTCATCTCAACTACTGCCTCTGCGCTCACACACGTGAAAGACAGACACTGATGTTCAAGCAGTCCCTAGGCAAGCAATATGCAAGCACACACATTTTCATGCTATTACTAAAACACTGACACTCACGAACACATGTCATTCAACTTACATCAACACACACTAATAATACCATATACCCATGTATATTATGCACACATACACACACATACATGCACCGGTATATCCAAACACAAGAGTACAAGCCTGTGTGTTGCATTTATGTTTCCTTCAATCTTTCTTACCTTATTTTCTTTTGTATGTCAACCACTTCAGTTGTGTTGAATGAGTTGTGTCTAGGTGAGTAGGTTTACCAATACGGTTGATGAGGTACTGTGATCAGCAGGAGGTCCTGGTGTTTGTGCTGAGCTTGCTGTAACCTGGGGAGAGAGAGAGAGAGAGAGTGAGAGAGTGTAATATTTTCCAGATAGGCAATGAAGTATGCCTTTTCGCCTTCCTTCCGATACTATGCACACGGACACACACACACACACACACACACACACACACACACACCACACACACACACTCCTCTCTCACTCTCTCTCTCTCTCTCTCTCTCTCTCCTCTCTCCTCTCCTCTCTCTCTCTCTCTCTCTCTCTCTCTTTTTTACACACAAATTTTCGGCGTCTCACTCAATCTATCTTCCGAAACCTTTTCTCTTTCTTCCACTCACACTATCTTTCCACTGCATTTTCACTCTCTTAACTCCTAACTCTTTCATCTTGCCACTGTTACTACTTTAACTTCTTCACTAAACCCATAAAGTCACTCTTGTCTCCCACCATCTGTATTTCACCCCTGCCTGTCATCTTTCACTT
>JAWQEG010001865.1:0-24010 GCA_033782935.1 Petrolisthes cinctipes | reverse complement strand
ACTCTATCGTACTTATACCATTATTCATAACTTATTCTGGTATGTGACTCTTTCTTATTTCGCAGGACTTCCGCAATCACACGTTATTTATCATAATTCATATATTATTCGTGTTTGTTTTTGTTTTGTTTTTTTTTCACTTGGCTTAACTTCTTTTGCTTCCCTCGGGTCAGATTTTTCCCGCCTCTTTCCTCCTCCTTACCAACTTACCCAAGTTCTGTTGATCCTCACAAACTTTGCTTATTGCCATCCAAGTTGTGAGCTCTTCCAAAAATATGATAAGAGTTCTATTGTCGAGATTCTTTTGGTAAACATATATTACCCTGCGGCGGGAAAAATGCAGATCTCTTGGAGTTTCCCATTCATGCACGTCAGACTAAGACTCGGGCAAGCTCCATTTTGCTGAGTGAAGGGTTGGAAATGTTGAGTAACTCTCCCTCCCTCCTGTATGCATGGATGACCAAAATCGTATCACATTGTGTGTTCTGGAGTTTCAGTCTTTCGGTGCGTCATATGAAATTACTCCTTGGACGATCGACTTGGGAAAAAAAAAGTACAATATTCTACTTTGTCTCTTGTTAGTAGAACCGGTTGCTCTGTTGATAAAGAATGGGCACGATCTTTCAGGAATTGGTGGAGAGCTTAGATGTTGTTTCACGCCAAGCAATATTTTCCTGCTTCGGGGTTCTCTGAAGTAAACAGGAATTTTTTTCACTGATGCCATGCCACATTGATTGTATGACCATTATCATCATCATAATTTGTTTATATCATTGTTATTGGTATAATTCTTAATATTTTCATCATCATCATACGTCCACTGCGGTACAAAGAAAGTCCTCTCATCTTCCTCCAGTCTTCTGTGTGTTGGCAGCCCGCCTCGGTAAATCTTCTTATCTCATCTCTCCATCTGCTTTTCTATTTGCCAAGATATTTTACTATTTTTATAAAATTTTACTTTGTAACATTCTTGTGTGCAATATTAACTTATAATCGGACGAAATAGCATATGCATAATTTTTCATAAAATAAGTACAACTACATACTACTTTCTCAAAATAATGTACTTTATCTCAGTACGATTTCTCTCTTGCAAGAGAATTGTTTTGCCAAGAAGAAAATTTTAATCAATACTTCTCATTTCCTCTCTTGCAGATTCGTGTGTCCCGTGGTCTAAAACCCTAGAAATCTGCAATCGGAATTCACCTCACCGAAAATATTAAAATATGTATATTTTTAAAGTGAATTCCGACTGCAGATTCGTGTTTCCCGTGGTCAAAACCATAGAAACGTGTTTTTTTGTTTTTGGGGTGTGTGCGTCTAACTTGAGGAAAATATATATATCATTTTTATTTTCGAATTATAGATTTTGTTTTGAAGTATATTCCAGTTGCAAATTTGTTGTCCCCGTGGATTAAGACCATAACACGTTTCCACACAAATCCGCAGTCAGAATTCACCTCTTCATAAAATAATATCGTATAAGTATTCAATATTTGTTTGTTTGTCATATATATCTTTTCAAGGACACTCTGAAGCACATCAGAAAAAGAAAGTATGTGAAAATACCGTATATATCAAGGAATCAGTCCCAATAATAACCAAAAAATTTACTTCGAAAATACTACTACAAAATTTTAGATACAAATTGCACAGAGAAACGAACAACAAATCAGTTTTCCGTGACGCAAAGCATTACATGAGTCAGCGGCGTAGTTTAGGAGATGAAAGGTAGTCAACACTGATGCAGGCAAGCAATATCTCTCCAGCAACCTATAACCTATTGGTCAAAGGGTAACGTACACCCTCCTCTACTCCCCACCCCCCCACCCCCCACGATGTCAAGGTGGCGAAAATCTCAATAAAACTTCCTTCCTCAGCAGCTGAGTCAGACTTGCTTTGATATGAGATTTGCAAAATGATAGGCCAGCGAAGAAAACAAAAACACAGTTATAATGGGGACTATATATTGTATGTATAATGCTCTCCGGAAACATGAAGAATCTTGAGAGTCAATACGCATTTTTGGCTAAACAAGACAGTGACCGTAAAATCGCCTCCAACTGAAATATCCTCACCACTCTGATTTTGCAATTTGATCTTTGTAGGTGAAGTATATTATTGTTGGAGGCTGAAGAACTATTTTTGATTTTTTGTCTGTGCTTTCACTGTTGCAGTGCCAAAGGGAGAGATTACAAAGGACATGAAAACTCTTAATATGAACCTCTACTGTATATAGATCGGTTTACGGTTTTTCGACCTCAGTCCAAAACTGTCAGTGATTCCCACGGATGAAGCACAACTGTTTATATTATATTGTTTTATATCTCTTAATCAACTTCATAATGATTAAATATGATTAAATAATGATTAAAAATAATGAAAAATATTAATGCCTAATCTTTGGATATAAGAATGGCAAAACTTTGACAAGAAAAGACTTCGGGTGGTAGTACATAGAAATGTTCAGTTTCTGTTTAAGGGTTAAAGTCTTATTCGATGCATATAATATTCATAAGAGGAACGTCAAATGTTGATACATGTAACACAGTTGATCAAAATGTGACAAGGGAAGGTGTATGATGGAACTCTTGACTTAATTAAGTTTTCAGCCATACGGTGTTATATCTTAAACTAAATTCCTCTACTCTAGAAAAGATTAATTCACCTCTAGAATGCACTCCACACCATGATTTTCTCAACCATCGAATCAGTAGCGTACTAATCTTCTTCCAATTCCATGACCAATTATTCCAAAATTTATGTTTCCCTATCACCTCTAACCCTGTTCATTTCGTTAACTTTCTTCCTCCTTCCCTAGCTTCACCTTTTCCCCACTTTGACTTTCCTCTACTCTTCGACTGTTTGACACTTTTCAGTCAGCTCCCCCCCCTCCTCTCCCCTGTACCTACTGGGGTGGCAGAGCGTGTGGATGTGCTCTCAGCCGTGGCATCCCTGGAACGCTTTACCCTGACCTCACCCTCTGTCCGCCGACCCGCTCTCTCCACTTCATTCCTTTCTCGGAGTTATTTAAGGCACAGGTTTATTTTTTGCTCAAGGACTCGCTCTGTTACATGCTTTACTTTATTTATTTTCTGACTGCAAGAGGTTGTTGTTCCTCTTGTTTATCTATTCGTTTCTCCTTTCCCAATCTAATAAGGTAGCAATGCTCTGTCTCTCCCTGCAAATGCTTATGAAATATATTTTCACATTGAGAATAAATTACTTAAGTGTTTCCCTTTCGCTGTTTTGAGTTCAGAATCATAGTCACTGGTCACCCTCAGTGGTGTCTCCAAGATATACACTACTTAAAGAAGCTAAGACCTAAAAGGTTTTGACGTCTCTCCAATCTCAAATCGAATATTTTCTCTTTTGGAATTATCCCTTCTCTGATTTTTCCTTCATCAAAACCTGCTATTCCTACTCACTATTTCCATTTTCTTCGATGATTTACAAAAGGGACACTTTCCTTCTAACCTATTGTTCATAAGGTAACCATTGTACTGCCTTTATGACCATCTTATAGACAATTTTGTTATCCGTTCTTTAAGCTTCACCGAGTTCCGCATTCCTGCATTCTCTTTACTTTGATCACATTTTATATAGGATGGGAAATATGCTGCGCCTTGGTTATGATTTACCCCTTGTGATGTTCCTCGATTTTTCTGAACTGCAGTCTTTCCTAGCATGCTGCGGTGGGTGCAAAAAACTACTGAAGGCTTTGAAGCTCAGCACTGTGAACCGGACTTTGTTAGCCACTCTCCTCTGGGTCCCGGCTCTTAGTGTGAATCTTTGATGCCTGCCGGGAATTGGGTGCACTTTCGGTTGCTGTACGTCTATTTCTACGTTCTGGATACGCCAGCTGGATTGCTTTAGGTGGCTAGGATTAAATAAACTCTTTTTGGTTTGTTATAGCATCATCCTGTTTCTGAAGCATGCAAGTTGATATTTTACCATATAAATGTAGTGTGTGATTATATTCTTGATATTTCACATACCAGATAGTTTTAGTTTTCACTTCACGTTCTTCCTCGTTTTTTTTTTTTTTTTTTTTTTTTACAGAAGTCTCGTAAATTTCTAGGCGTATGAAAGCAGAGATCTATATAGAGTCCACACCCCTTACTCTCCAGAAACCACCGTGTTCCACTTTCACCAACCCCTTCGTCATTCCTCATAATTATTCTACCATATGCCGTCCCTACTCTACTAAGGAGTTGTATATATTCATTTTTCGTTGCTCTAGTATATACAATTTTTTTTTCCCGTATACAAATCCCCCATAAAGCTGACATCTAAATCTCTTAATATAATAATGGTTGTCTTGAAGCCTTTACTTGTCTGGTGCTGCATGGAAGGGCCGGAATAGTCGCTGGTAAAACTACACGAATTTTATTTTCTGAACAACACAGGGGAGAACTGCAGCCCAAAAATAAAGGCATCACTCGTAGTCCTTACATGAATTAGTTTCATCTCTGAATGAATAATTATGCACATTATGAACTCTGAAGCATCATTATTCCTGCTTATATTTTACCATCACCTCTGAATGAGTATATACTGTACGCGCACCAAATTGTTAATAATCATTTTACTTTACGTGTTAAATTTCTGGACTATTTACCGTATAGAAATGTTCAAATTCTTCTATTCTGTTAAGGTTTCTAAATCAACGAAATGTTTATCAGCCCGGCACCTTGGAGGAATTTCTCATTATCCAGTCCTCTCGGAGAAGAAAATATGATATGATAAGTAAATGTGTAAGAAATGTGGTATTGATGTTATTATGTGATGATGACGATGATGATGATGACTATAAATCCACTAAATGGCAGAAACGCAACACGAGTTAGTAAGTTAAAAGGAATAAGTTAAATGGATTTCCTTTTAGAGAAACAACGCACAACACTATTTAGGAGAATCATAAAAGGGTCGCCTGAAGAGAAGAGGAAATTGTATGTCGGAGTTTGGAGTAAATGAAATTAACTCTTGGTCTACGGGTTGTTTCCTCTTTCATATTATATGATAATCTGGCTTTCGTCCAAGACCGTACAGATAACGAGACCAGAGATGCAATTTTTTTTATTTCAGAATACAACTTTCGGAGCTCAGTATTGCTTCCCGAAAAAAAAAAAAAAAAAAAATCATCAGGTATTAATATGAAAGACTGCACAAGTGGTCAGTCGTTGTCTAAGATCTAAGTTTTACCTCCTTACCCGAACCAGTCAGTCAGCATGTGAAGGAAATGCTGTATCCGTCGGTCATATCTATGTACTATGCCAAATAATTAATAATGAATAGATCAGTTGCATTAATATATCATACAATAGTCAATAGTTAGTAGTCAAGGGAGAGAGAGAGAGAGAGAGAGAGAGAGAGAGAGAGGAGAGAGAGAGAGAGAGAGAAGTCAAATGCTGATCTATGCCACCCTCGAGGAGCAAGAATCAGTAAGTTAATTTTCTCAGTGAAATTTCTGTATACATGCTTAATAGGTATCCAAAGTGACCCTCTACCCACTCACGTTGAAATTACAGTCACATGAGCATTGCAGTAAAAATCCTTCCTTCCTTCCTTCCTTCCTTCTTTCCTTCCTTTTGTTGTCTTTCAGGGCAATAGGTAGTAAACATTATGAAAACCTACAGCGAAGTATACTGTAACATAGCACATTTTTATTTATATTATCTAGAGAAGTGTTTTTGCTGTGAATAGTGTGCCATGCTATCTAGAGTAGTGTTGTTGCTTTTGAATTAGTGTGTCATGTTATCTAGAGAAGTGTTGTTGCTATGAATATTATGTCATGGTATCTAGAGAAGTAGTGTTGCTATGAATAGTGTGCCATGTTATCTGGAGAAGTGTTGTTGCTATGAATAGTGTGCCATGTTATCTAGAGAAGTGTTGTTGCTTTGAATATTATGTCATGGCATCTAGAGAAGTGTTGTTGCTTTGAATTAGTGTGCCATGTTATCTAGAGAAGTTATATTGCTTTGAATTAGTGTGCCATGCTATTTAGAGAAGTGTGTTGCTTTGAATTAGTGTGCCATGCTATTTAGAGAAGTGCTGTTGCTTTGGAATAGTCAGCCACATTCTCTGGAGGTCTTGTAGTGAGTCTGACGTGGCCGGCCTTCTCCCCTCCTCTCCCCTAACGATAACCATTGCCATCTCAAATTTTCACATTTATATTCATCCCTTTTACTACCTGCCATATTGCTCCCCTCGTAACCCGTCACCTAAATATTGCCCATCTTCCTCCCCTCAGGATCCCACTCTTCTCTCTCTCAGGAAATGTTGTTCCCCTCGGTTCCTTTGGTCAAACTGGTCCCTTTTTTTTTTTTTTTTTTTTTTTTTTTTTTATATATATATATTTTTTACTCTCCCGAAGCTGGTGCATCTTTTTGGTTTCCTGTACCTACGCCTTTGTTCTCACGTTTCTGTTCCCATTTCTTGTTTTCCGGTATCAAAATTTGGTTACTATTTCCATTTGATTATAATTCCTCGCGTATAGTCCTTTTTACCAGTCAATCTCACTCTTCTCTCTCTCTCTCTCTCTCTCTCTCTCTCTCTCTCTCTCTCTCTCTCTCTCTCTCTCTTTGTGTGTGTGTGTGTGTGTGTGTGTGTGTGTGTGCGTGCGTGCGTGCGTGCGTGCGTGCGTGCGTGCGTGTGTGTGTGTGTGTGTGTGTGTGTGTGTGTGTGTGTGTGTGTGTGTGTGTGTGTGTGTGTGTGTGTGTGTGTGTGTGTGCCGTTTATTTTCTCGCACACTCTCCACATATAATATAATTTCTCTTTCCCTGCACTCTCGCTCTCCGAATTTTGTATACATAAATTTTCTTTATTTCATTTCGCATTCCCTCTCTACATTCAGTTACGAACACAGAAAAATATAACTGCGAAACAAATGGATGCGAGGACTGTAGAAAATAAAAAAGTACAGGAACTGAACCGCTTTAATTGCTCATTAAGGCCTCCCGTTACAAGAACACAAACAGCCTTCTTTCTATTTCCTTTGCCCTCCTTTCCCTGATCATTTGTGTGGTGTGTAGATCGGCGGCGGAAGATCTAGGCCACTGTAAATTATGTTGGAGGAAGAGAAAGTATTCGACTGGCCAGAAAAAGGAGGAATATGTGCAAGTGTAATAGAGGTTCAAGAAAAGGGCAACCGCCGTTAAATGATAGCACCTGAATCGTAGTGTGATAAAATATCGGGGAGAACTTGGCACTTGGGTCTCTATCAACATGAGAAACTGCCTCTGAAAATGCTCCAGTCAGCATTCCTTGGACAATACTTCACCGACGCCTTATAATTCACTAAATGATATTAGTGAGGAAGGAGAAGTGGAAAGTGTCAGCCGGGAAACCCACTCCATGCTTGTTTTCAGAGGATTGAGAAGGGGTTAGTCGGAAGAGGTGGAGTGTATAGGCTTGGCTGGAGAGTGTAAGCAGAGATGGAGTGTTTTGTAGGTAGGGGTGGAAAGTGTAGGGAGCGATGGAGTGTGTTGTAGGGAGGGATGGGAAGTGTAGGCAGAGATGGAGTGATTTGTAGGTAGGGGTGGGAAGTGTCGGCAGAGATGAAGTGTGTATGTAATGGATGAGGATGTGTTGGGTAGAGATATAGGCTGTAGAGTTTACAAGGGAGTGGGTTAGCTTGTGTACGTAGCATTAAATCTGTAGGCGTAGTGCGATATGTAGGCAAGGATGGAAAGAGTATAGGCGGGTATGGTGTGGCCGACTTCAAATTCCCTACATAAATCATTATATAAATTTGTATGCAGCCAACTACAAAGAAATTTTGCTGTTTCTACTTCCTTCGTTTATTCACCATGCACTTCTCCATCCATTTTCCCTTTCCTCCTACTTTCCCATCTCCTTTTTATTTTTTTTATTTTCTCTTTCCACCTTCCTCCCTCCTCTCTTCCAGTCCTGATATGATAAGAGCGAGAAGTTAGAATGGTAATTATGTGGGGAAACTTGTCAAGAGGGTGAGTTTCCCATGCAACCCACACTGACATTGACTCCTAAGGGGGTCTCTTGTTGTGGGCGAAATGACGGAGCGACGGACTCCTCCAAACTAAGCCAGGATACATACGACCTCAGTATCTGAATATGGAGTTTGGTTTCTCGCTTTGTTTGGAGGAATTATTATCTCAAGTTACGTCATGGGTTAGGTTGATGACGATGAAAACACCATGGACACTTTATGGAACCATTGTTACAGTAATCATCATCGCTTAGCTACTAACTTTTGCCGCATACCGCCGTGAATCTGGACAGACTGAAATTATCAGTTTATTACGGCTGGCACTAGTAATGTAAAATTAATTCCTACCTGATTACTGCATGGAGGTCGTTAGAAGTTAAGCAACGAGTGACAATAATATCATATAACTTTTTCTTGCAGATAATGTTACTGGTTGTAAAGTTGTGTTATTATTCTATGTCTATCAATTCCATTTTTTTATAACATCTGTAGGACTGGAAATTTAACTAGGACGAACGTTAGATGACTTCAAAAGTCACGTGTTCAGAGGTTTTGACATTCACCTGTCAGAATTTTGTTGAAGACTTTAACTTAACTTCTGAAAACCCCACACCCTATGAATAGCTTTAGGAAATAATAATAGAAAGATTTCATATCCCATAGGCGGGAATATCATAAAGTTTGAGATCATTATCAAGTTTGGATTTGGATTCATATGCAGTTCATTGTAATTCAGCAATGTAAAAAAATAGATAATGAAATAAACAGAAGTTGACAAATGAATCTTCATCACAAGTATATTAAGTACAAAACACATAATTAATATGTAGTACATGCATCATAAAACTGGGGAAACAAAGTATAAAGTTTTCTCTAGATTCTTGAGAACAAACGAATATAAAATCTATATGAACGATGGCCAACAAGAGGCAGCGCTGAGAGACACATCAAAGGGCGGCAAAATTGGGTTTTCGTTACTGCACGGAGGCGGACAATATGCAGAAGGAAAAAGTGCCCCAGAAAAAAAAATGAAGAAAAACAGACAGAGAAAACCACATCGCAACCTTAATAGACAATGCGAGTAAGGAAACAAAACTTTAACTAAAAGTACACAACAAAAAAATCATTATTTCCATGGTATCACTAGGAAGGAAGAAGAACAGTTTTTATATTCCTTACCAAAAATACAAGAGAAAAATGATTTGCATATGTTCACGCATGGAGAAATTGAGTCATAATTTACTTTGAAGTTGGCGTTCTTATCATCAACTTTTCCAACGAGACTCGAGATGTCTGAAAATGTGAAGCATCTTTTTGGGATGTTGTTGGACGCCCTGAAGAGGAAGAGCAAATGAGGTTGGATATTCGAGCGACGAGGAAATTATGAAATATGAAAACTTTTACCAAATTACCGTCACAGGCCACGAAGAAAGCTGAAAATAATGATGGTAACAAAGTTGAAGAGGATGATGATAGTAATAGTAATAACTGATACAATAATGATGATAAGTAATAACAATGATAATGATAAAATGATTTATTATAATAACAATAATCATAACACATGGAAATAATAACGACTATAATGAAAATCATTATTATTATTATTATTATCATTATTATTATTGTTATTATTATTATTATTATTATTATTATAAAATCTGAATAATGGTAACATGCAAATGAAATTTTTTTTATACAGTAAGCAGTCAATATACTTTCAAGATTGTGTGTGTGTGTGTGTGATCTTTTACATGTGCTATGTTGATGCAAATTATTGAGTACTAAGCATCAATACAATTTCATCACTCTCCAGTAACTCGTGATTTTCTTCCATATTAGTCTATCATCTTTTATAATTTCCCTTTCATTCTGTCATTTCTAGCTGTTTCACATCGTCATTCTCGCCCGTATCAACCCATTGTTACTGTTGCATACCCTACTTCTCATCACTGCCTTCCTTCCTGGTATGGTTGGTAATGTAATAATGTGTGTTGTTTTTTTCTCCGCCCCAAGCAGCAAAGTTTAACATCTTGTGAACACTTTTTGGAGCATCTTGTTTGTTAATCTATACCTCGTGGACACCAGACCCATCACTATATATATTTTCACATCCCCTCTCCTCCCATATGATAAACCTTGCCAAGTTCAATGCATCACAACTTTACACTATCGGCCATAGAGAACTGGCTAAGACCTGTATTGATATCAGTGGTTCTTGAGCTTCCCACCAGAGCTATCCCCACGCCGGAGCAATCATCCCCCTGCCACTCACAATCAGCACCTTCCTTTTAGCTCGTATACAGTCAGCTATCCTTTCAAAGTCTCGCTTCTTTTCCACTCTTTTCACCCGGAATCGATGAAGGGGATAAACTGTACTGTATCTACGAGCGGCGTGGTTCTGCACTACTATAAATGTTTAACAGAGCACACACACATTGTCGTTTCGTTGCAGTATTTTTTATGAAACAATTTCCTGCGCGACTCTAAACTTTTATCATTTAATAAACAAAGTTACGAAATAGTGGAAATTAAATGTTTTGCATGTGTTAATTCAGTGAAGCTGTATTAAGGGCGCGGCTTTACAAGAGTGACGCAGTAAGAATATTTAATAGGACATGTGCCATTAGTATATATATAAGCCACACAGAATTGACGTTATAGTTGAATTTGGTCAGTGGTAGTGATGATGTTTCATACATTTACTACAGCTAATAATAATAATAATAATAATAATAATAATAATAATAATACCGGTCTGTTACTACAAGTGTTGTTATTATTTTGATGTTGACATAAGGCTGACTCCAGTAATTAAACAACCGCAGCTTCAATATGTATTCATCGGGAGTTTAATCAAGGGTGGTGGTGCTGGGGCTTTATAGAGATTACTCACTGAATTTCCCTTAATACACAAAAACAACAACACCAAAAACTCTTACTCTTTGCACGGTTTGGGATCTCGCATGCACGATAATCTTGGCTTACTGATATTTTTTTAACCTTTAAATAGATGTCCTTTACTTTACTATCATTTACTACTATATACGTATCGCTGCTCAGAGTTTTTGAAGATGTTTCCTGGGATCCCTCCGAGCAAACCTTCACACATCCACCCAGTCACCCTTCCCAACCCCAGTAAACCCCAGCAAGAATCACGGACTTGCTTCACGAGTTTAGCTATCATCCCTTTGTCCTCCTCTACCAGTAACCTTTTCGGACATAATAACCCTGTAAGCTGAGTCAGATTAGAGGGAAATTGTCTTATAAATTCTTTAGCTACAACTTTAGAACACAAATAGTATATATAGGAAAAGTTTATAAACAACCTCATAAATTATATTAATATTTGCAGTATCCTTTGACGTAGGTGAGGTGGATGGAATAACGTGGAACACATTAATTAGTACAAGCCTCAGATTCCCTTCCTCATGGTCTGATATGCACACCCTACCTCCTCCTCATTAGTGCTCCTGATATACCGGCAAGATTGCGTCCACATACGCCATTATTATCATGAGATAGTTCATTCATCCCTTTCGCTCCTATTGTAGTTGTCTTTGTCCCTCCATCCATGAAGTCCTTCCTCGTTTTCACTCTCTGGTGGAATCATCCTTGACTCCCCCCTCCTTCATCATTTTCGTTTTCCTCTGATATATTCTCTGTGTGTTTCGTAGTGTCATTTCCCTCCCTGCCTCTTCCTTAACTCTATATATTCTCCCGTGCTCTCTTACCCAGTCTACATCTCGCTACCTCATCTTGCTGTGCCTTCATAATTCACTGCTCTCTCCCCAAACTCTTCCGTGGTGACGTTCTTACACTACTTTCTTGCGCCCCCTCCTCCATCACTCTCTCCTAACCTCAAGCTCCTCTTTCATATGCTTCTCACTAGCACTTCTTTCCCTTCCCTCGCCCAGTATAATCAGAATTTCTAATATACGGGTCCACTGAATTTAGACAATATACGTGTAGCTTTCAAATGGATATGCAGTACAAATTAATGTAAACACTTGTATCGACTGAAGGACTCATTAAAGTTAATTATCAAAGAAGATTGTGCAACCATCGTAGTTCATGTTTGCCAAGTCACGCCTTGCATCACTCATGAGCATTTCAACACACTGCGCGTTATAGTAATGCTTATCAAAATAGCACTTATATGACAACCCACATTGATAATATAAGATACTTTCACAACCACTCTTGTCGTTTTACTTACTACCTCGCCAAATATTCATTCAAAGCTAACAAAAAAGTGTATATTATTTAACCTTTTGTTTATTACCTTGGTAGCGACTTATATAGCTGTTTGTTAGCATTATTAAAAGTCTAGTGATTTTTGTGATCTTGCAAAAGTAATTCTTCCACATAATTTCGTATTTATTTTTTCATTGAAGTTATTCACATAAAGAAACTTACCGGTAAGCCAATTATTTACGCAACAATGTAGCTCTTTAAAATATGTACTAAACTTTAAAACATTGACTAAACAAATGTTATCTAAAGTAACTAATGTTACGATAAACACACTGAAAACTTAACACTAAACTTTAACAGCACAGAGATGAACGCTAGTCGCTACCATTGTCAGAAGAGCGAGCCTACACTCCATCTGCAGCAAGTTGTGTCTGGTTGTCTTCAACTTTGAACCATATATCACCTGAGTTTCCGTCTTAGGTGTTGAATCCAGGGTGTTACCTACAATCACTTCCTACTTATTCAAACTCTGATACACCATAAAAACATCAGGATGTGTGAAATAATGAAGACCACTATTTTTTTCCCAGTATGCATTATTATTTAAACACACGATAAATCAGTTAATACCATAATTATTTATTTAAGCTACACCCCAGTAGTGTTTCCCTCCGACAAGAATTATAGTCTGTGTTTATTTTTTAAGCGACAACAAAAAAAGAAGAACAAAACAAGCCGTGTATGTTAAGTGTTCACCCGAGACTTAAAGGGTTGATGTTACTCCTTTAAGAGCTACGTTTATTCTAATTGCCTTCAATGCAGGTCATGGAATGTGGAAATATGTGTGAATGCAGAAGACGCTTGGTTGGAGGAGAGACATGGAATGGGTGGTGAAGGTTTGCTCGGAAAGGAGACGTCGATAAAGAGGGAAGTAATAATGGATGGTGAGAGGAAGTGTGTCCATAGGCAGGTCGATGAGAGAGATAAAAAATGGACGCAAAGGGAAGAGCAGGTGGAGAGAACACCTGGGTTGTGGCAGGAGACATGAGTGGAGAGAAGACATAAGGGGAGATGAGTAGTGAGCAGACATGAGTGAAGAGAGAGAGAGACAGAGACAGAGACAGAGAGAGAGAAAACATTACTATAATATAATTATGCAGACATGAGTGGAGAGAGAGAGAAAGAGAGTGAAGATCAGACATGAGTAGAGATAAGACATGAGTGGAGAGAAGGAAGACATGAATGGGGAGAGAGGAGGCGTGGGCACTGAAGTATGATCAAATCCGTCAGATAAACCAATACAGGTGCAGTCAGTCATAGAGGGGGAGGTGCCTGGAGACTCCTTCTGCAACGCCCTCTTGCACTACAGTCAAACTTTTCTCTCTCTCTCTGGATCTGGACCGAGGATTTATTTCATTATTTTTTTATAGATTCTCATACATGGGAAGCACCACCCGACCATATAGAGTTGTAGCATCTTGTTCAACACTACAGGAAAACGTGCATTAGTTAGGCGGTAGTAAAGTGTTGGTATATCTGGAGCAAGTGATTCTTCTAAAGTATTCCAAACAATAGAGCACCATTATTTTTGTTATACTGTTCCTGTTTCCTGGCATACTTTGGAGGAATCAAGGCGCTCTAATGTACCAAATGTATACTATCCCCTTAATGCGATGCCAGCTCAATATATACAACAGTTTGGTAGCACGGTGGGTGGTGTAGGATGACGACTTATAATTCCTCAATAATTAACTGTAGACCAGGTTTTGAATTCGTATAATGAAGTTCTTTGCCAATTATTTCCGGCACCACTTGGAGAACTAGATATCCTTCCAAGATTAACACCCCTCCTTATTGTTATGCTTCAATAATCGGTTGCAACACATTTATAATGGTGACATGATGCATTAACCGGAATATACTTGCCAAACTGGACGGGCTTTAAAAGAATCTCCTCTGTATTGTGCGTCTTATGTTTGACGCCCAGAAACTGAAGTGGCGGGATCTGCATAATATAATATTTAAAATTTTAGATTGTCTGTATGTCGTGTGTGTGTGTGTGTGTGTGTGTGTGTGTGTGTGTGTGTGTGTGTGTGTGTGTGTGTGTGTGTGTGTGTGTGTGTGTGTGTGTGTGTGTGTGTGTGTGTGTGTGTGTGTGTGTGTGTGTGTGTGTGTGTGTGTGTGTGTGTGTGTGTGTGTGTGTGTGTGTGTGTGTGTGTGTGTGTGTGTGTGTGTGTGTGTGTGTGTGTGTGTGTGTGTGTGTGTGTGTGTGTGTGTGTGTGTGTGTGTGTGTGTGTGTGTGTGTGTGTGTGTGTGTGTGTGTGTGTGTGTGTGTGTGTGTGTGTGTGTGTGTGTGTGTGTGTGTGTGTGTGTGTGTGTGTGTGTGTGTGCGCGCGCGCGCGCGCGCGCGCCGCATATCTCTTGAGTTGTGAATCTCATGACAGGGATATTTATACCTAAAAAGAGTAGGGAGGGTGAGAGCACCTCCAGAGAGTTGAGTACGTCGGTGTCCTGTAGTGGAGGAGATGACTGAGAAAGGAACGCTGATAATCCATAATCGATGACGTGAGAATATAATGCAGGGTGAATAAAGGCGAGGAGGAGGGGAGTTGAGGCGTGATGGAAGACTAAAGAGAGTGTGTGAGAGATCTGTATCGGCTCTCGACTTGTGAGACCCACTTCCTTTATTTTTTGAGGAAAGTTATTGATTACCCTTAATTCTTTCCATCGAGTCACCAATATTTTCAGAAAGTTTTTGATGAAGAGAGAGAATGTCAGTAAAGAGAATTAATCATGTGTCCCTATCACATTCAAGGATTCATCTGTTTGGACAATTGAAGGACTAATGATTCCTCCAAACACTTCAAGGCAACAGACTGGTATACCAATGAATACGAGTAGGATATGTGTTTTGTAGCTTGTTTGGGAGGAATCAGAAACACTCCAACACCCAAGTGACAAATTACTTCCTTTATGCTACCAGCCCGAAGTGAAAAAAAAAAAAAAAAAAAAAATATGTCTGACCATAAAAGTTGTACTTCCTAACATTTCGGAAGTAAAAACACAAAAACAAAAATACACATTAAAAACACTACGTTGGTTCTCATCTAACATAACCATTGTCAGCAGTATCATCATTTTTTAATGAATCACACATGCTTTAAAATGTCAGTCTCTAAAGTTTGATGACAAAGAGTTTTACTAAAACATGAATGCTATCAATTTGTTCTAGGTCCAGTAGGTCCTCAAAGCCTCGTTGTGTAAGTTACTTCAGTCCACCTCATCTGAAGCGACAAAAGAAGTGTTCTAAAGTGTTTGTCGAGTCCATCCGGCCGACCGGTCTGTGTTTGTGTTTGTACGTCTGTATGTCTGTCTGTGAGTGTCTTTCTGTCTGGCGGCCGGTTTGTGACTGTGTTGAGTACATTATGTGTTTGATAAAGTCTGAAGGTTACTAATACAGTAAATCATATACCGTATGTTTTATTAATTATTTCTCTCAAATCTTACATTTTGGTATTTCAATGAATAGCATACATTTTTAAATGTTCATATGTTGAATTGATTACCATATTATGTTTATACAAACATTCCTGTCAGTTTTCGGTGCACGAACCTGGGACTATTCTCAGTTTCAAGGACATTCTGAAAACATGGATGCTTTGTGAAGGTAAAAATGCGTTGTTTCACCACTTTGTGTGAGTCGTTATTGCACTACTGACGACGACTCAACTTGATCAAGGCCATCTTTATATATTGAGCACAAGTTCTTTATTGAGCACAAGGTCGTTTACTCTGCTTCAAATTTATGAGATTCATGGAGAACTATACTTCATTGACAGGTAACACGGTAATTATTATCACCTCTTGTTATATCACTACAGGAAAGAATCCTCTGCCAAGTGTATTCACTTTCCTTATATTTGTTTGTCGATACTCGTCTATCCCGACAAATACTCTAATATCGTCTCTTAATTTTGTCTATTTTGGCATAAACTCTTGGTTTTACAGCCGTTTAGTTTAGCTATGTTGTTAGGAGTTCTTTGCATAACAAAAAGGTCGAGTGCATTTCTCACAAACCATCACCCTTCCACTCTCGTTTGGTCAATTTTCTTTAGATGTACCGGAGCGTGGGATACCTGCACAAAAAAGTGGTTGCAACAACAAGGGGAACCACCACCAGCATCATCTCTTAGTTTCCCACCGTGGCATCACTCACTGTACAATCACAACCCCACGTTCTGATACACGACTATAACTCTGCAGCCAGATTGGAGTCATCTCTGAATTATTCCTGTGGGATTGGAACATTCAGATCATCCTACTCTTATACATTCAAATGATTTGCAAAAATGAACCCTTGGGATTTACAATTCCCTACGCATGGAGTTTCGTATCTGTTAAAATATGATAATTATATGATTACTTGTAAATTACAATTAACACATACAGTACAACATGCATGCCATGATATGTATAGCAGTAAACCATACATGGTGGAAATTTTGCCATAACATTTCGAGGTCAGGAAGTCCGAGTTTGAGGTAGGTAAATAAAGAAAAAAATGAAGTACCCAGCAAAATGGGAAGAGATGGAATCCCAGACAAAAGGTTTTCTTTCCCGAAAAATTTCCTAGATTCAATTTCCTGATGTGAGTCGGCATGAGTCGGCCTGAAGAGAGTTACTTCCTGCCACAAGATGGCTCTCATTGTGAGTTTCTTTAGGGTCAGTTTATCATTTCGCTTTCACTCTATCAACCAATCTTTCTACATTAATATATATCTATCTGTCTACCCATCAGAATATCTTGACTTGCAATAATGTTTCCTTCCTGTATGTACAGTATCCTGTGTATCTCAGAGAAGTTGATATCACGTAATTAACCTCCGAGGGAACTTGTTGATTGCACGTAAAGTATATACAGGAATAATCTTCCAAGAATTATTTGCGACCCTCTTCCTCGTACATTCAAGAAGTGGCTACTTTTCAACAAGGCAATATGTTTCACTACAACTCATGTTTTGGTATGTTTAAGGAACGATACATATAGTCAGTAGCAATAATTTTGATGTTCATGGTATGTTGGATAATGTTGTGCTCGTTTGGTAATTTCGTAATGGACAATATTACACTACTGTTGCAAATTTAAATTTCCATTTCGTTATTTAATTCGTACGCATTTATTTAATAACACATATCCCGTTATGAAACAAAATGATGTCCTATTGAATGTGAATGTAATTGCTTGGTCACACACACATACATACACACAATTCTCTCTCTCTATGTATCTCGGTAATGGGAGAGTAATTACGAAAGATTTCAGCTGATGTTTTCTCAGTATCCTTGAGGTTCAGTATTCTCTTTACAATGACCTCGGTTCATAAACTTCGACCAAACTGCATCGATAAAACATTATATTTTTAATACTCTCCTAAAAACGCCATTAAAAATGCAAATGCAATTTATATGGGATACTTGAAGGTGAAGCTTTATAATGAGTCCAGCAGTGGATGCAGTTTATTCACTTTGGTCATTTCACCTGCGGCAACATGAAACAAATTACATTGGACACAACGTCCTGCCTGCACCTGGAAGCCTGTAACTGCAGCACGGAGGCAGAAGATGGTGTGGGAGGTAGGGGTCGTTTGCCTTTGTAATAAGTTTACAGCTTTAAGCGGATAGAGGGACATGTGATATCAATATAAGATGTAATGAACAAGATGTAAAGCAAGTTGAGCTTTATTGTTGCTATTAATTGCATACTCTGATATTAGCGTTAAGGAAAGTTAAGGAAAATACCTGGGTATATTGTTCTGTACAAATGTTTAGCTTGAGTGGTTTCAATGACCTGTTACTGTACGCAATCTTGTGGAGAAATATAACGCTCTCTTGTATTCCCTCAGTGAGTTACGTGACCTGTAATGTTTAGCTGTTAGAATGCATTGCTACATTTCTTTATTACTATATTACTTGGATCAGATGTCTGTCTGGGCGGGGCCTTCATTACCCACACATTTTTACTGCTGCTCACATCCTTCCCTGTCTCGTCTCACCTGGGAAACAAACCCCAGGACGACCATCTTGGTGGAAAACCAAGTGTGCTAATCACTGCGCCTTAGGACACCCCAGCACTGGTCATAAGTTATGCTCTGTTTTCCTGTACTGTAGTTGTGGCCTGAATGTGCTTTTTGGATGGAAAATCATAGGCTTTCACACTTAATTACTCTAATGGTCACACTGAAGTTATAATTACTGAAATGCAAGATGAACCTCTTAATTAAAATTTGCTAAAAGCTTACATAATTTCCTTACTTGTAAAATTTGGTCTGGCAATAAAATTAGTTTAATCTGCAGCAGCTCTATGAGATAATCAGATAAAAAAAAGTTAATCACTAACATCCACTGGAATTATGATATGAACTCCAGTCCACTCATTATACTTTGTTATGATTTATTTTAAAGTAATAGAACCGGTAGTGATGGTAGAGTCCACGAGATATTGGGTAACACTGAGTATTAAAAGATTAGTACAGGAATATCTATGTATGAACAAATAGAATAGTCATGAATGTATGAAATTTAATGGAAATCAGATTATGTAGAAAAGATAAAAGTTAATTCAACGTGATGCAGTTGACAATGTATAGTATTTTGCAGGTTTACTGTCAGTTATTTAAATAGTTGAATACAGGAATATGTATATTTTTCAGAATATAATATGTAAGCGGTTGTATATATAGTTGTTGTTGTATAATTATATAAACTGAATTATAACAAAAGTGTCTCGGTTTGAAACGTTCGCTGTCCACGAGTACGTTCATTATGTTTATTGGATGAAGATAACTTACTGTAATTGCATATTCGGCTGTGACAATATTACGATATAATAAAACTTTCATTGGAATAAAGAAAATGGGGAAACATATGAAACTTATGTAAATATGCTTAGTGCTCTCAAGGAAGTTAGTACGTAGGGGTCGCAAAACCTCTATTGATGATCATCCTATTCTCTCTCTCTCTCTCTCTCTCTCTCTCTCTCTCTCTCTCTCTCTCTCTCTCTCTCTCTCTCTCTCTCTCTCTCTCTCTTATCCATTTTCGCAGCCTCCTCACGTCTGCTCTACATTCACACCTCACTACTTTTACTGTGTCTCTTTCTCTCGTTAACTATCTTTCTCTTTCATTCAAATATCTAAGTCTTTATCTACTTATTTGTTTACTTCTGTTTATCTATCCATCTATCTCTCAATATTTCTTTATCTACCTATTTATCTCTCTATATATTTCTTTATCTACCCATTTATCTCTCTATATCTATTGATCTATCCATCTACCTATCTGTCTGAACGCTGTGTAGTTTGCATGCAACTTTAACTAATAAAAGCCACCAATAATCTAATCAACATCGAGTGTATATTAACCAAAGAATAAGAAAGTTAACATTCCATTACTTTACTACATCTCCTCTGTCATAATTACAAACAATAAAACAGTCCCCGCCGCACCTCTCTTCTGTGTGTGTGTGTGTGTGTGTATGTATGTGTGTGTGTGTGTGTGTGTGTGTGTGTGTGTGTGTGTGTGTGTGTGTGTGTGTGTGTGTGTGTGTGTGTGTGTGTGTGTGTGTGTGTGAACTAGGTGGATCGGGTCGTGTCTCTGCACTGTAACCTTTAAACAACCGTTGGCAATGTTTATATTGTTCTCATAAACAAAGGTTGACAAGCATTGCATTATTAACTAATTAGACCTGAATTATTTCTCCTGTCGAAGGGAATTACCATTTGCATCCAGAAGCTTACAAACTATGTCAAGTCACCTAGAAGTTGCAGTCATCTCTCTGCTCACAACTCCCTTCAATCCACTCCTTTTTAATATTTTAATTCTAATACACAATTTTCCTCTCTCACTGCACCTTTATTTCACGTCCTGCTAATCCTTTTCCACACCCACTCTCATCGTTCCTCAAATCCATACTCTCTTTCACACACACACACACACACACACACACACACACACACACACACACATTCCTTCCGTAACTCCTTCCACCATTTCGCATTTATCTCTCCATCTCATTTCTCTCTCTCTCTCTCTTTCATCCAAATTTTTCCCATCTAGACTCGAATCCAAACTCGATAATGGTGGGACCCTAATGACAGCTTCTTTCTCCTCATTCGTTTTTCTCTTTCTCTTAATTTTTGAGTACCTTTTTTTATCCTCATTCCATCTCTCTCGAACGCCTCCAGCCTCAATTTAGTCGTGGTTTCTTTTCTACTGCATTCATTCATGTTTTCACTCCTACTCTCTCTTTCTTCCTGCCGCTACTCCCCCCCCAGTATCCGGCTCCCTTTATTCGTAATTCTTCTTTCCTTCCCTTACCTTTCCCCTTTTCCCTTCTCCTTTTCCTACTCCCTCTGCTTCCTTTCTTCCTTCCTCCTCTCCTTATGTTCCCCTGCTTTATGCCTTTAAATTTTTCTTCCCCCGCTCCTTCTCTATCTCCTTTCATTCCCCTCTTTCCTCTATCTTCATTTTTTCTTCCATTTCTCATCTTTTTCCGATACCTTTCATGAGTCCCCTCCTCCTCTCCCGGCTTTCTCGCCTCCCCTCTCCTTACTTGCCTCCCCTCTCCTTACTTGCCTCCCCTCTCCTTTCTCTCCTCCCCTCTCCTTTCTCTCATCCCCCCTTTACTTTCTTTTCTTCAATCCCTACTCTTTCTTTTTAACCTCCTCCTCCCCTCACTCCCTCACCTTTTTTTAAGAACAGTTCAATTATCACAAAGGAAGCTACCAACATATTTTTTCTTTTAATAATAGTGCAGTGGTTATACATACACCCTTAATGTGTATTCAGAACAAAATAGAGCTGGGACAAATCAATCAATGGTTGGAAACAGTTAAGATGTCCGAAGCCGGACTGAATGGAAACTTTGCCAGACTTGGTATGTTAATGCGGTGCTGAGTTACATGCTGGGTGTAAGGTTTTGTTGAGAATATTTTCGTCAAGCTTTCCCGAAAGAATTTTCTCGAGGCAGTGTCAAAGCTTGCAGGGTGATTTTTCTTTCCTTCCGGTCGAGTAACGCCCGAGGGAAGAGAGGGCACGGGGAAGGGAATGGGATGGGGGGCGTGTCCCAGTGGAAAGGCAGGGAGATGGGAGAGGAGCATCGAAGGGATGGGGGAGGGGGAGGGGATAGGAAAAGGAAGAGAGGAGGGAGGATAATGGTACTACATCCTACTTTCTCTCCTTTTACTTTGACAAATTATTTATAGAGTTATTTCCCCAGTGATGAGTAGGAGAAATTATATATAGTATATACAGTCATGTATTATCCACTATACATAAATAATTACTGTATATACATAAACAGTAGGTATCCGTGAGGTCATCGGCAAAGTGTATATCTTTTATTCTTTTCTATAATGCCACGAAACAGAGAAACGCGGTAAGTTCTTATTTGAGGCGTAGTTTTGACAACACAGCAGCCTTCAGTTTGGTGGCACCACAGCTGCTCTTAACGACTGACTGGCTCTGTGTCAGTGAAATCAATTTAACCCTCAGCATGTGTACCGTCTCTTTCTGCCTAAGTCTGTTTTCTCCCATTGTATACACACTTCCTCTTTCAGTCACACTCACACTTTTCCTTACCTTCAGATCTCTTCCTCTGACTCTGTTTCTTTACTTTACTCGATTCTCTTCCTCCTGTTGCAACCCTTCCCTCACCTCGTCTCACTTTTCATATCCCCTCTTTCCTCCCTCCACTTGTGTCTCTCCTTCTCGTGTCTCCCTCTTTCATCCCCTCGTTCCTCTTCTCTCAGTGTTACTTTTACCCGGATCCTTGCTCCTTCACACTCTCTACTATTTACTTTCCCTTTCTTTACAGTATTCTCTTATTCGTCCCGTTCACACACTCTCTCTCACTAAGAACATTCCCACGTCCCTCTTTTCTCATTGTCATCCTTTCTTCACACTCTTCACATTCTTCTCTTTATCATTTTCTTATTTCCTTCCCTGTGCTTCGTTGCCATCTCTTTTCTTATCACTCTTCTGTCCCCTTTCTGTCTACCTTTCTTTCTGTTCCTTGTATTTCTTCTTTTAATTTTTCTCCCCCACTTTTATCCCCCTTTTTCCCAGTTTCTTATCCCATTTCCTCTACTCCTTCTCTCCCCTTTTTCTATCTGTTCATTTTTCCCTCTTATTTCGTCCCCCTCCCAATTTCTCCCATCCACTTTTCTATCCCCCTCGTTTTTCTTCTCCCAGTGTGTCCTCCCCTGCCGTTCTTGCCATGAGTCTTCCCCTCTCTGTAATCTTCTGCCCTTCTCCCTCTCCCCCTCTCCCTTCTCCTTCTCCCTTCTCCCTCTCCCTTCTCCCTCTCCCTTCTCACTCTCCCTTCTCCCTCTCCCTCTCACTTCTCCCTCTCCCTTCTCCCTCTCCTCTCGTCTCTGCTCCTTCCTTGTCTTTGTTTCTTCTCTGTTTTCTCGGCTCTCACCTTCCATTATCTCTCTTCTCCATTTGGCCTCTATTATTATGCCATGCTTCTCTCTCTCTCTCTCTCTCTCTCTCTCTCTCTCTCTCTCTCTCTCTCTCTCTCTCTCTCTCTCTCTCTCTCTCTCTCTCTCTCTCTCTCTCTCTCTCTCTCTCTCTCTCTCTCTCTCTCTCTCTCTCTCTCTCTCTCTATTCCTTTACGTTCTCCTATCATTTCTATGTATTTCTTTATCAGTGTTATCATCCACCCACTTTACTCCTCTTCTATTTTTATCTGTGCATTAGTGTCTCTCCCTCCTTCTCCATTTTCTTCCATTTCCTTCCTTTAGTGCACTCTCTCCCATCCATTATCTCATTCCATTTCCTCGCCCGTGTCCAATTTCTCTTTCTTTCATTTATCCATTATCTCTTCTCTCCATCTTCTCTCTTCGCTATCATCTCTTTCTATTCCTTATTTATCACCATTATCTCTTACCTACATCTTAATCTACACTATCTCTTTAGCATTATCTTTATTTATTTTCATCTTCTCCCTCCATGCACTTCTCTTTTTCATTATCACTTTCCTGCATAACCTTTTTTTTTTTTCCTCGGTTTCTTTCCTACCTTCCTTCCTTCCTTTCTTCTTTCATGAATTCGCAATTGCTATTTCTTTCCCTTCCTCCTCTTCCTCCTCCTCTCACTAATGGCCTCCCCTCCTTCCTCATTCGTTTTTATATCCGGTATTTGTATTCTTCTGTGGTTTCTCTGTTATTTTACTTACCTCGTTTCTCCCCACATCATCATCACCCACTCGGTTCATTCTCTCGTCGTCTACCATTTCACCATTGCCGTGTTTCTCTTACAAATTTCCTTCTCTTGCGTTCACGTCAACCTGGCCAAATTCCCCCCTTCCCTCCCTCCTTCCCTCCTTTACACAATTTTCCTCAATCTCTCTTTTTTTTTTTTTTTTTTTTTTTTTTTTTTCCCTCAGTCTCATTTAATTTCTGTCCCTCGCGTCATTTCACCCACCCACCCACCCACCTACCGTTCTCTCTCTCTCTCTCTCTCTCTCTCTCTCTCTCTCTCTCTCTCTCTCTCTCTCTTCATTTCACCCACCCACACACCTACAGTTCTCTCTCTCTCTCTCTCTCTCTCTCTCTCTCTCTCTCTCTCTCTCTCTCTCTCTCTCTCTCTTAAAATTTCCAACAGTCCCTGCGTCATTTCCCCTCCTTCCATCTCCTTCACTTCCTCTCTCGTCTCTCCCCTATACCTCATTTGAGCTGTCTTCACTTTGACTCTCCTCCCCTCCCTTCCATTAGCCACCTCTTTTGCCTTTTGTCTTTACTTCTCCTCTTTACCTTGTCTCTTTTCTCTGATCGTTATTATTTC
>JAWQEG010001864.1:0-96393 GCA_033782935.1 Petrolisthes cinctipes | reverse complement strand
GTTTGTTTCTTGGCTCAGTCTCCATTTTATCAACAATATATTACCCACTAATGCATATATTTATAACCTGTTTCATCTTCCACCAACAATATAACACAAGTTTTATGTCTCTCTGCTGGAGGAGAACACATAGTATATTTTAGAAAAAAATAAAATATAAAGAAACTAGATCACATTCTCTCAAGAAGGTCAAGCATTTCTCATGTTAAAGTGTTGGATTAGAATAATTTGCCTTGTTTAACCGGTCCGCTTTGATTATCAACATTTCAATATCCTGGTACTTGTCAGACTCATCCGATAATCAGTTCTGTAAAACTTTCTCCTGAGAGTTTATACAAGTTTGAGAAATTGTAGCTCATTAAGGACTGTCTTCATATGTCAACCTCGGCAAATTGGCAAAAAAAAAAAAAAAAAAACTCTGGTCCATAAGGCCATGCGCAAGACAGATTTTAAGGGATAATATTGATCGTGTACGATGGATCCATGTAATGTCTATTGAACCATCGTACTATAATATACTGTAGTCATCGTCACTGACTTATTGTTGGGATGTGTTGGCAGAGTTCCTTCATCACTGGAGGAGGAGTCTGTCCTTTGTTCTATCGTTTTTTTATTGGGAATAATAATAATTGTTGATCTCTACTTGTAGGATATGACTGTTTACAATGAATGGCATGGGAAAGATATGATATCAACATTTACCCATTGTGCAAGGCAGAATTCTTTAGGTGCCTGTATCCACTATTCAATTACTCTCTCTCTCTCTCTCTCTCTCTCTCTCTCTCTCTCTCTCTCTCTCTCTCTCTCTCTCAATTAAATAAGCATGAGTATTGATACAAATTTATTATAAGAAAATAAGAGACAGCCACATAAAACAACAAAGTTACACACACATTTCTTAAATTATAAACAAGACAATAACATGAGCGTACACTGGCTGTCTAGAGCACAGTCATATAAAAATAATATGTATACAAACTTACAAAAATCTTGACTATGATAAAACATTTACTTTGACAAATTGCCAATAGAAATGCTCCTCAAAATGGGACACATAACTGAGGGAATTAATATTATTTCCTTAATATACAATCTATTTACAAAAGGAGCTACGGATATATGGATGGATATGGCGTAGAAAACTATCTAATATTTTGATGTGAGCCTGACTTAGTTATACAACGGGCTCCTTAACCTCTTGGATTATATATGGTCGAGTGTATATAATAATTATGTGTTTGAGTGCGAGTTTGTTTATAATAAAAAAAAATGTATAGAAATAGTAAAGGGACTGAATAATAATGGTGAGATGTGAAAGGTGAAGGTTCAGGAGTTTAATTATTAATGTCATCGGGAGTAGTAAGTGTAAGATTATTATTACAATGGGAACTAGCAACAAACCCAAAGAAATTTTTTTGGCACGAAAAATGTAAGATTAAGAATGTATGGTAGAACAATTAAGGAGGAAGTACAGTGTTGGTAAATCAGGAGTAAATGATTCCTCCAAACTATTCCAAGCAACAGAACACCAATATTTTAGTTCATCTGGTCCTGTTTCCTGGCATACTTTGGAGGAATCAAGGCTCTCCAATGTAACAAAAGTTACGAGAGTTAAGAGGATAGGATAGTACAGTGTCAGGAAATTTAGAGGCTACCGATTCCTTTAAAGTGCTCCATAAAACATGCAGGCCGCTTGAACTAAAATAATAGTACTTCTTGGTACAGTTTTTGTAGGAATACATATTAGACTCCAAATATGCGAACAACATATCTTCTCACCCCCTCATGTCAAGCCTGAGCTGGATCTTTGTTTTATGTGTGATTGGCGCTGATTATTTGTCTTAGCACGCCGCTGGGGACATGACGTGTTTGGTATGGCAGCAACATTATCTATTCTTAACAATGAAAAGGCAAGTAGCACAATAACATATTTCTTCTTTTGTTTTCCGGATTTCATTCTCCTTACTTTGATCTGATTTGGTCCATAATTTGAGAGACGATCGAGGTACAGTACAGCAAAAACTAGATGAAACATAAAGGAAGTATAAGACGTAAAGAAGAAAAAGTGCAGTTAGACAAAGGAACAGAAGCAGTTCTTGGAAGTAACAACTTGAGGGAGATAATGTGGTCATCCCTTGTCTATGAATTGAAGAGTTACTGATTCCTCCAAATTATGTTGCCAAGCAAAACTCCCTTCTAGTATAGTTTATTTCATGTCATAGTTTGGATGAATGGTTAGCCGTTCAGTTCGTCCACAATATTATACACGGCTACTTAAGTATGGTAGTAGTCATTCAGTCCTTTAATAAATCACTGGAGGACAGAAAAGCTTTAGTCTGACCAGAAGAAAGAAAAAAATCTGCTAATGTCTTATTGCCTTATATTACCATCAAAGTCTTGCAGTAGTTGAAACACATCCTAACTAGTTAGTGCAGAAATGCTTTTAAATGTCTTTTGTTTAATGCAGTAAATGCTACTTGTATCATAACTTGTATAGTGTTTATAGGAGACCCCATCTATTACTGTGTGGAGATAAATGCTTCACATGGTAAATTAATTACTAGTTAAACATTATACCTCAAACACTATCTAGATATATATAGGCCTACTTGATTAAAGGGATTCCAATACAATGTTGAAAAGCGACGGTTTCCTCTGCAAAAATCATTATACATTGGTTAAGAAACAATGAGTCATTGAATATGATAGCGTAGTATATCATCTTACTAGGAGACTAATACTCTGTGTTTCATATACTTAACACCTTAACACAACAGCAGAACAATACAGCATGAGCAGTTATGCATGTCCCAGCCACACATTGCGCTCTATGGCTACCAAGAGACATTTTGTGCTGTAAACATCATACAGCGTAATGGAAATGTGTTGAGAAGTGGGAATAGATATACTGGTACAATGAGAATAGTTTAACAGCATTGTTCAGTGGGTCTTTGGAGCTGCTTCATCACTTCTTCATAAAACCTGAAAAGTGTTAAGCTTGCTCTCCCAGCACCCATGTTAAACTGTCTCAGGGGAAAATGGAGGAAAAGAGATCGCTCTCTCTTATCGTGGCAAATGCTGTCCTTCCAAGGTCTATCATTCCACCTAGAAATGTTCCGAAGAATTGACCTTTCGCAAATAGTAGATCAGGCAAGTGTCTTCGAAACAAAGGTGGTTCTGTGGTTGTAGTTGTTGTGGTGGTTGAGGATGTTGTTGAAGAGGTATCTAACCTCTCGTTGCTGTCCTCTATACTGGTTGAGGTCTCAACACTTGACTGTAATATAGTAGCAACAACGTTTGTGGAATCGTCACCTACACTGAAGTCATTGATATTTTCTCTGGCGTCATTATTTATGCCAACATCGAGTCCAGAGAGAGATGCAGTGGCTGCAGCGTTAATGTTTCCATTCATTACTTCAGTGAGAGTTGAAGCTGGAAGTACTAATACGCCATTTGTCCCACTTATTTCCTGAAGGAAACTACCCAGCGTCTGGCTTGGGTCATCAATCATGGCAGAATGTTCACTAATTAACTCACCCAGACCTTGAGGCAACTCACTAGATGAAGAGTCTGGTGCGAGGTAGATGATCTGGTCATTAAGAGTGTCATCTTGAGAGTTACCGGCGAGATCTGTTTGTAAGATCACACCACCATGACCAAAGCTGTCACCTGAAGTTCCAAGCACTCCTGTAGAACTCCCACTTGTTGACACTCCTGAAGTAACTCCTCCAGATAATTCAATATTTGGAAGAGACACTCCAGAATCTCCTAGTGACACTCCAGTTACCCCAGTACTTTGAAAATTTTGAGAGCCAGTGGATACTTCAGAGACTCCAATTGCTGGAAGAGATACTCCTCCAGAACCACCAAGTGACACTCCAGGGAATCCAGTACTCTGCTGTACTCCCACAGAGACGCCAAATGACGTTTCTTGTGAATCTTCAAAACTGCCACTGGTAAATACTCCAGAGTTTTCTAGTGATACTCCAGAGAAACTGTCACTGGTAAACACTCCAGAATCTCCTGTTGGTACTCCAGATAAACTGCCACCGGTAAACACTCCAGAATCTCCTGTTGGTACTCCAGAGAAACTGTCACTGGTAAACACTCCAGAGTCTCCTGTTGGTACTCCAGAGAAACTGTCACTGGTAAACACTCCAGAATCTCCTGTTGGTACTCCAGATAAACTGCCACCGGTAAACACTCCAGAGTCTCCTGTTGGTACTCCAGAGAAACTGTCACTGGTAAACACTCCAGAATCTCCTGTTGGTACTCCAGATAATCCAGAACTTTGTTGACCTCCGAACTCCGGGAAAGATAATGACACTCCAGAGGAACCACTGTTCTGAAAAGTTGTTGTCGATGAATCACCAAAATCACTAAACGACACTCCAGTTGATCCCGTGTTCTGTCCGTGACTTCCAGAGTCACTGAACGAAACCCCAGAGGATCCAGTGCTCTGAAATGGTATTCCACTACTAGTATATGATGTTTGTGGAAAATTTGCATTCAGTGGGAAAGCTGGAGTGCCAACAGTCAAAATTGGTTTGTTATTACCGGTGCCTTGAAGACGTGTTCCAAATCCCCCTCCAGAATTTCCAGAGGATGATCCAGAGACTTCAATTCCTGGAAGAGAGACTCCAGTGTTACCATTATATGTTCCAGAGACACTAGAACCTCCAGAATTGAAGTGAGTGTCTGATCCAGTATTATCCCGGATAAAGCTTCCAGCAGTGGTAGGCAGGGACACCCCAGACACACCCGAGCTTGTAAAAGGTACACCCTGAGTGGCCACCGACACTCCTGAACTCACTAAGTTTTGCAGTCCACGTTCATGAGATTCAGACGAAGATGAGACCCTGAGGAAATCACTGTTTTCCAGACTATCTCTTTCATATTCCAGTGACTGACCCAAGAGTCCTTGTCTGTTGACTGAAGCAGCATTGGTAGAGATGTGGAACGTGTTGAAGGGAGCTGTTGTTGCTGCTGCTGATGAGAATGGTAGTGTTGGGCCACTGATGAGATTGGCTGCCACCACCGCACTCTGAGGTCGGGCAGGTTGTTGGAAGACTTGATTAGATGGTAATGCTTCACTGTCACTCAGCTGAATACTATGACCTGCAAGACAACAAGGCAGTCCATTACTTTGTAGCCCTGGGGTGGATATAAGTATACATGCATGGGAAGGTAGGAATAATGCTAGGAATGTTTTGAATCATTATATATAGGTGAATCTCAGATAGATAAATGATGCTTTACTAGTTATTATACTTTCTTTAAGATAATGATAACAAAGGAAGTATATGTTTATGATAATTGATTAATCGCCCTAAAAAATAAGAGGAAAGAGATACACAGTGTTGAGGAAAACAATAACAAAAAACGAGATGGCGATAATTAAGAAAAAACTTTGCAACAAGCTGGTAAAAAATAAATATGAATGCATAAATTAAAGGTAAAATGCATGGAAGTACAAAGACGCACATAGAAAGTGAAGTAGACGTGAAAGAGGGAGAGAAAGGTTGTTTAAATAACTAGTGGTTTCGTAATAATATAGGTAATAGAAATCAGATATAGAAAGATAACTAATATTAACTTATAAATACAGATAAAAAGTACTGTAGATACTAACTGAGAGGAGATAGAGAAGCTGAAGTTGAAAATAGGAATATAATTTGCAGTGGAAATAAGGGAGAAGGAATGCATGTAACTATCTATAGAGGTGTTCACATTAGCACAGGTTTCCTTCATCCTCTGTACTCGGGTTATATTAGTCCCGATGGTCCGTCAACTCTACAAAAACGAGCTGGAGGACGAAGGAAGCATTGATGATGAGGGACGGAGGAAACTGTACTAATGTGATACCCTTTGAACTATACTTGGGAGGTGGCTGGGTTGGCATCGTTTACAGCATCTGGCTCACACACACACACACACGTTGGTTGTGTATGTCCGTCTGTTGCTGTGTCACTCGGTCACTGTGTCTGGTGCTAAGCTGTTCTTATGGAAATATATACTATCTTGAAGTTTAATTGGAGGGCTACTGATTCCTCCAAACCTGGCCACGAAACTGATACCCTTTTAGTAACAGAGATGCCGTCTGTTTCTTGGCATGCTTTGGATGAATCAGTAACCTTACAAATTACCATCACGAGTTTCTTTCATTAAGGAGGTAGAACACTATTGATAAATCTGGAGCAAATGATTCCTCCAAACTAGTCCAGGCAACAGGCCACCATTATTTTTGCTAATCTGGTCCTATGTCTTGTCATACTTTGGAGGAATCACGGCTCTCCAATGTACCAGAAGTATACTATCCCCTAATTAGTGTACTTGAAGACAAGGCACATACAATTGGTTGTTTTTTGTGAATTATGGCTTTATATACTCTTAATGATATTGATCTTACTTACATCCTCTTTGCCATTCCCTTTATCATCTCCAACCCTTTTATAGGACAATTTCCAAGTAGAATTTCCTTACCTTTTCGGTGATATTTGACAATAATCAGCAGGTATGTTGGATTGTTTCTGCAGGAATAGTTAATTATAGTCTTGTCCTATTTTTCACCACCCACCCGCCTCTCACTACCACTTTTATATCATTCGAGTATTACATTAATAACTGTACTCAAATCAATTACATTAAGTACTTAAATCAAACCACCTTTACTATATATTTATATTTTTCAGAAAAAGAGGATAAAGTCTTAGTCAATTGTCAGTGTCAATTTTACATATCAACATATTTAAGAAGTTTACATTAATGTTGCATATCATTGCTCCAGAAAAACACTTTACGTTTCCGAGTATACATATTACAGCTACAGTATACTAGGATAGGAAACTAACCATGTGCCTTGGCCCTTTGTATGGTGACGCTGCTGCCTGGTGAGATAAAACCCGTCTGTAACAACTGCGACTCAACTGAAACACAACACAGGTACACATTAACAAATACACATCACAATAATTGAGTAAGATCATAACTATCATCATCATTAATATCATTACTATTATTGTCGTCCTCATTGTTATGATAATTATGGTTTTAGTATCAACCATATCATCATCATTTTGAGTATTATCATCTCTGTCAAAATTAATGTCACTCTTACCATCATCATCATCATCATCAGCCTTCTCCTTAAGTCACACAGAGTAGTTGTGAACATTTATAGATACACTAATCATATACATATACAATCCCACATACGTCGTATCTGTATGTGTGTGTGTGCGCCTGCATGTTCCCTGGCTTGTTCGTGTGGTTTAAATAAAAAAATGAAACTGCTACCAGGTATTGCAAGAAGTGAAAGAGGAAAATGAACCTCGCGTGTGGGTGGCCAGTTAACAAGTGCATTGGTATGTTATTAGTTGGTGTGCTTGTAATAGTGAGTTTGTTGTTACTGTGGGTATTATCATATTCCTACCGATTACAGGCAGTATATTAATCCCAGCAGCTCAGTAAAATATGATAGGATATTAACCCATGAACAATAAGTACGAAAACACACAGATTGAGTGTATGAAGTCATTGAAATGTTTTGGTTCGCGCGTCAGAATTCTCAAAAAGTAGTATTATGTAAAAAAGTTGCTGTGGAAATGTTACCTTGTGCGTGTGTAGTGGTGGTTTGGCTGTTGTATTAGAAATAGACACTGTAGGATGGCCACTCGTTAGATTACTTTCTCCGAGTACCCTCCCTCTCTCATACCCCTAGCTCCCCCTCACTGCTATGTACAGCCGGCAGCAAAAATTCGCGTCCATCTCATGTTCTTAGAATTGCTAATATAACCAGATAGTTGCATTCTGAACCAGTTTTTATTCCAACAACATACGTATAATTTACCATATGAGAACTGTATCTGTCATCTCTGGATTAAAAATTGTATTGCAGCATCTCTATAGCTAATACATACGGAGGTAGAAATGAAGCGAACTTATGCTGCCGACTGTACTATTGGCCACAAGAATTCGTATACACGTTGTTGTTTTCGAGGGCTTACAATGTACAGAAAATGTAAGACTACGAAACTGCAATACAACATTATTATTAGGTTTGTTGTTTTGCTAATCACCGAGTCACTTGGTAGACCATTCATTGTAGTACTTTCAGAATAATGACTTCTCTTTTCATAACGCCTGTGTAAGAATTCCTGTGGTCAACTGTACAGTACACTTCCCACCCTCTCCTCCTACATTGGCTTACTCCCTCCCTCCCCCGACCTCTGATAGATACTCTCTTCTTCACTCCCTTCTACCTATCTACATACCTACCTGCCTACTTTCCTACCTACCTACCGACCTACTTTTCTACCTGTTCTACCTGACTACTTTTCTACCTTCTTTCCTACCTAAATTTCTACCTGCCTACCTACCTACCTACCTTGTGTGAGTTCGGAGTCCACTTAGCCCTACAAACAATGCTACAAAACAGACCTCTTACATTTTTATTGAAGTAGTTATTTACCTGGCATAGATTGGAGAATTAAATGGCCCTATAAATCAACCAATATTAATAATTCATCCCTAAACCTTAAAAGAACGGCGTACCACATTTACATTTTCCTGTGGCTATCCCTGGGCAATTATTCTTAGGCGAAGGAAAGCATTGTTGCCGTCTAGAAGTTACAATGCAGCTGGTGTTTATACTTTTAGATAAGATGCAAGGACTATCGCTATGCATTTTAGTATGTCTCAGGAAAAGTAAAACTATCGTAGCAACCTGCCTTCACCTCTTCTCCTACATACTCTTTCTCACTCGTAGCCTCATGTTTACTGCCTTCATCTTCCTTCACCATCAATTATCCCCTTTCTCCACCACAGCTCATCTGCCTTACAAATTATGAGAGAGAGAGAGAGAGAGTAATAGGCGAAATTTGAGTATATTTCTGTTGGCAGTATATTTCTGTCTTACAATTTAGTGTCCAAAATGGTTCCTCACAAATTGAATATAATTATATGTGTATGCTGACAGAGGGCTATATAAACTAGAAAACTATGTATGTACTTGCTAGTATGCATTGGATTAATTAAGGACAGACATTAATATACATTGTCGGCAAAATAGGGATACAGTTGAAAGGACACAGTAGCCTTCACATCACCGAGACCTTTCTCCAAGACTAAAGCTGATGATTAACTCTAATCTTATTCTTCCTTCCATGTTGGCCGCTGAATCTTCCTGTTCCCACTCCCCGAAAGAAGGAATGGTGTAAGCGAATACGAGGCTAGTTATTCCTTTAAACAGTTCCTAAAAACAGGATCGATTAATGTGAGGCTTAATGTTGTGTGATACAGTCTAACTGAAGAATCAGTAGTATGCAACTCGCCTCTACGTTATCCTTCCAAGCCATTAAACAACCGACTCACCCCTTCGCCTGGCTGTCCCATGCCTTTCACCTGTCAGGCATTGGGTCGTAAACAAGTACCCAAGTTGGATGTTGTAGCATCCTTCTGTCATGTGGCTTTCCTTCTTTGCTGATAAGAGATTCCACTACAAAGTCCTGTATACTTAGCTTCAATCCACCTTGTGACACATCTCTCTAGTCCTTTACATGTGTGTGTATGTTCATGTGTGTGTGTAATCAGGGAAAAACAGTGAAAGGAGTGGCCCTTGTAGGGTTAATGTGTAGTGATCAGAGAGAGACAGAGCGGAACGACACCTCTCTCTCTCCTCTCTCTCTATTATGGGTGAAAGTGGCCATAGCTGCCCCCTTTCCTCACCCTGCACCTACATACCTCGCTTCTCCCTTCATTCACAAACCCCTACACCAGTACCTCTTCCCAGTTCATTCACAAACCTTTACAACTGCAACTCTTCACATTCACATACCTTACACCTGCCTAGGACCTTTACCTATACAGCTATACACCTGTACGTTCTCACACACAACACACCTGCCTCTCTCTAGCCGTCATTATCTTTTATCTTAACTTTCGTATAATGGCGAATAGAGAAAACTGCTTCAGTCTTTATATACTTGAATATAATTTATTCTAATTGTCTTCTTTGTGTTGTGTCATATAGTGGTGAGGGATACAGAGTTGAGCATAAGCAGATCCTAATTTTACTAATTAAGGGTTCTCATGGCACACACTGTCTGCATCCAGTGGCTGAGGCACTATTCACGCCCCTATCCCATCCACCCATTCCCCCACCCACCAACCGACCAACTCCCCTAACCATCAACCAACCCACTCCCCCACCCACCAGCCATCCCACTACCCCTACCACCACCAACCCACTCCCCTACCACCACCAACCCACTCCCCACGCGGCAGAGCTGGACAATATCTTCCCTACACATCTGCCGCCACTTTCCCATGCAGACCTTCGGCTCATTCCTTTCCCTTTCTTTCTAACCTTGAGCACACTTAGCAGAGGGAGGTGGAGTTGGGGGTGGGGGATGGGGGGGGGGCGAGCGAAATGACTGTGGGAAGAGGGAGTGTATGGTTTATGGGAGGGAAAGGTTCAGGATGTAAGAGGGAGATGTGCAAGGACAGAGAGGCGTGGATTAAGTAAAAGGGATTCCAAATGGTAAAGTCAAGGTGAAAGGGGGTCGGTATAGAGTTATGAGTTGGAGAATGAGGAGGAGAAGGAGGGACAAAAGAGGGAAAAGATAATTATGGGATGGAAAACAAAAAGTGAAGGTTGGTTGGAGAGGGAAGGTGCGTTAGAAGAGGAGGAGGAGATGTGGGAAAGAAATATAATGTGTCAAGATGAGAGGGAGTTAAGCGGGTAATCCACTTTTGTTACATTGGAACAGTTTGATTCCTCCCCAGTATGCCAGGAAGCAGGACCAGATGAACAAAAATAAAGGTGTTATGTTGCTTGGAATAGTTTGGAGGTATCATATGCCCCACATTTATACCAATACTGTACTTCCCCCTTAATGGTGGAAAAGATTGGAGGTGCATAGGTAAGAAAGGAATGGGAAGTGTAGTTTGGACAGAATTTGACGACTAAGTGGGCGATGAAGGACGAGTGCTGGAGGGAAGAGAGAAGGAATTATTTGAGTGGATTGGATAGAAGGGGAACTTTGAATAAGAACGGTGGAAGAAGAGAGTACACGTGGATGGGAAAGAGAGGCTTGGTAAATAGAAAGAGTCTGAATGAGAGAAAAGGGAGGTGTGGGTGGGGGAGGAAAAGTCTGAATGAGAGAAAAGGGAAGTGTGGGTGGGGGAGGAAGAGATATATTGTAGAGGGGTAAAAAGTGAGAGGAAGAAAAGGAAGGAAAACACTTAATTCAGAACGAGACTGTGGGACACGGGAAGGTTCAGTACATTCAGCTGGTGCCTCCCTTTGTTGCCTCCAGTTATGTCAAACAAACCTAACTGGAACGAGGGAAAGTTAAGTACCTTGGAATATATTATGAACTCTTTGCCATTTCAACATACCGTGGAATATATTTAACTCTGACATACGCAGATGGAATCACAGGTTTGTGTACTTGTGTTTAATGCGACTACCGTGCCTTGAAGGTATTAATAGATACTTGTAAACGATAATGTGTATAAAAAAAAACTGGTCCACGCAGGTCTGGCACGTGTAAAGCATGTGTGGAACTCTGGTGTTATAAATAGGTGAAGGGAAAGGTGTATAATGATGAGTGTACGAGCGTGCAGATGATAACACTTGAGTGAAACAAATGGCATGAGAAAGAGATGAATGAATAATAAAGAATTTCAACACAGGAAACAGTAAAGTAGGCAATTATTTACTCAGATATTTTAATGATGTACAAAAGTATTTTTATATTGTTGGGCTGATTTTTTTGGCCTTTTTTTTTTTTGTGGGTGCTGTAATTTAACTCCGAATGCAAAATATGTTATAATACGGACTCTCTGACACTGAACTAATAAATAAAGTCACCCTGTGTTATTATTCCGGTCTACTGGTCTTACTGCTACAGATGATTACACTAATGATACTTGTGGGTTTAGGCTGGTGTAGTGAGGTGGCAGAAAGCGTTTTGTGTTTAGTGAACATTACGGATTATTTCTGGAATTGTGATACTCATGGCCTGACGTGGAGGTGAAAGTAAAAACATACATATGGTTGTAGTGAAAGTAAAGTCAATATTACGGTTGGTTATAGTAAACAAACACTCAGGCAAAATGAAAGGGAAGGTGAAAGCTGAAAGGTGAGAATTTCTCCCTGAAGCCTTTGCCTGTCATCACCGTTCAGTCCCACACGTCAACACACCAGACCCGAGGCAGTGTTGGCGTTTGACACAGTGATGTTGGCAAAAGAAGGTTAGAGAAACAATCATGACTTGGGTGTGAAGTTGGGAAATTGGAGGCTGTATATTTTTTTCAAACTGTGCCATAGAACAGGTCTTGTATAAAGGGAGTCTATATCACTGTAAAGTTTGGACAAATCAGTAGCCTCTATTTCGCCCACACCTTCTCAGGGCCATTTAGGGAATAGGCTACTCTCTTTTAGTCAGATTGGATGGCTACTGATTTTTCCGAACTGTATCGCGAAACCTATTCTACTTAATTATTTATCGAGGCAGTCTATCTGTTTCCTGGCAGAGACTGGAGGATTCAGTGGCTCTCCGGTTTCCCCACAAAAGATTATATCAACTAAATACGGTGCAATTCATCCCGTTCACGTTAAGACAGCGATAATAAGTTGAAAGTGCTGACAGATCCTCTTACCACACCACTGCATGACTCCCTCTCACTTCAAGGGGTAATTACCTTTTGTTACTTTGGAGTACCTTGATTCCTCCAAAGTATGCCAGGAAACAGGACCAGATGAACAAAAATAATGGTGTGCTGTTACTTGGAATAGTTTGGAGGAATCATTTGCTCCAGATTTACCTACACTGCACTATCCCCTTAAGCCTCTCATATAAACTTTGCTTCACTTCTCGGAGTATTGTGGTATGTGTGTCATGTCTTTGGTGTCACGTGGCAAGATATGACGAAATATGGAAATATGTATATGAGTAAAATGTTTATATCTCCAGTCGTCAGGTTTCGGAATAGAACACCCAAACCGGTGGATTATGTCGTGTGGAATCGGTTCGCTGGGAAAAAAAAATATATATATATATTGTGTGGAATATATATACTCAGATTTGTGATGTTCCTATTTTTATATTATATTTCATGTTGTTTTTTTTTTTTCATGGCCAATTATCGGGTCTGTAGAAAATATACTCAAATTTGTGATGTTCCTATTTTGTCATTTTATTTTATTTATTTATTTATATTTTTCATGGCCAATTATCGGGTCTGTAGAAAAGAAAAATACTGATCTCTCCTGGAACTGACAATTTAGGTTGTATGATACTCCTGAGGGTTTGAATGGGAACAGGACCTAGAAGTGTGTCGGGTCCTTGGCGTGGCAGGTTGTGACTGAATACGAAAATATGTATAAGTAAAAGTGTGTTGCCTGCCGCCCCCACATTGTTGTGTTGGAGGCAAGGAGAAAGTTAAAGTGTCTGTCTCTTCCTATCCGTAGCTTCTGTATTTGTCGGTGTTGGCACTCGTTTAACATTGATATAACATTTAGGACGATACTTTATTATTTCTTGTAATATTATTTCAGTTCATCTGCTGTTCCTACCGATGTTGTGTAAGACGTAAGCTGTACTTTATGGGTTGATTGGAGTAAAAGAAACTTCAATCCCTTGTATTCCTCTGTAGGACAGGAAAACTCCACTGTGGGGAATGGAAACTTTGGAAGGATTGGTTAAGGTGTGTAGGGAAGAGATGGGGTGTATGTAGTACAGGATACAGTAGGATCTTTCGATGTTGTGGCGAATGTCATAATGTCATAGCCACTAGACTACTGGTCTTTGGCTCCTTTCTCCAATAAGCACAGGTCCCATAAAGTTTAACACCATCGCCCTTGAGGCTGGTTAGTGTAAGGTTGTTAGCCTATGTTGGATTGGCAGGTGTGGTTGAACCAATGCTTGTACAAGTGGTTATGGACTCTCTTAGACAGCAGTCAGTATTTGTTGTCGTCACTTAGCGACTTTATGCAACCTTTCTACTCCGGTCTTACTGTGAAGGTGATAAATATTGTGGCATATCTTTATATTAGCGATGTGCAGGTAGTGTTTACGCCGCGACATGTAGTGTGTGGTAAACAAATTAATATTAGTTTAGTTTTGAGAAAGTTAGATTGGATATGGTAAGGTTAAAAAAGATGAGGTTAAGGTGGGGTAGATTTAGTCAGGTAGGATTTCGTGAAGTAAATCAAAGTGAGGTAGATTCTTACTGTTTCGTCTTTGTGGAGCTGCCCTCACCACGGTCACCAGCAGCAACCACGGCCACGCTGTCGACCACATCTGAGGAAAACAAATACAATCGTATGAGAAGACTGGTGTAGACTGCTGCGTAAAACACCTACCCATTTTTGTGATAATACTAGGGTGTGTATCAAGCTGCAATAAATTTTCCATAAATGTTTATCACAACAAAACTCCGACAGAACCCTTCTTTTACATTTAGCTCCCTGCATTTTACGGGTGTGGTCATTTGAAGACCCTTCGATACGTTTTTTTTTTTTAATAAGTTGGTGCTTACTTCCTTTTTCACATAATGATTCGCTGGCATTAACCACTTCTAATGTACTGTATTTCAAGTAACTTAACCTGGAAAACAAAATTACTTAAATTATTTTTATTATAAAGATAGCGAAAAGCGAAATGAGATATGGCTTTCCTTTTATTTTACTATAGGTTCGTCTCTTGTGGTTGTATAGTGCTAACTTCAAAAGAAATATTACGTCAGAGAAAAGGTTACAGATACCTCAATGAAACCTTTTCTTAGCTGTGTTCTTTTTTAAAGGCGTAATAGTGTTGGATTTGTGTTAGACTGTACACGACTCAATACTAAGGATGGTCAGTATGTGTGACTGTCTCTCACCACCACCAGGAGGGTCCGATCACGTGTCTCAGGGGGAACTTTCATTGATATTTCCCAAGCTCAGGCCAGTTTCGCTCAAGAGAAAAATCACCGACGGACAAAAAACGATAAAAACAAGTTTGTCCACTCACAACAGTACTAACAGAGACAAACGTTTGTACATGGTCACGTTCACACGCCCACACACGTTGAGTTCCCACACATCCACTACCTTATAATACATACACGTGTGAATACAGTTACTATCAGTCATTCCATCCATAGGCACATATGATTAAGAATGAAAGACAATGCATCAGCTTTTTCACTAATAAATAAAAAGTCAACACAGCAATATAAGTCATAAGTCGTCTGGTTCCCTAAAAGGACATAACCATATGAAACATCCATATTCTTCACTAACAACCCCGTGTACAGTAGAGTCGAAGGGAAGTCACTCCACCCTTCCTCACACTTTTACTCTGGGATTATATTAGTTACATCCATAAGGGAAAGTGCCAGTTATATAACCTTAATGTGTGTTCTGTCCTCTGACGTGTTGATGTGTACCCTAACTCATTGTGTGTGTGTGTGTGTGTGTGTGTGTGTGTGTGTGTGTGTGTGTGTGTGTGTGTGTTGTACCCCATGGATCACTTGGGTGTGTATATGTTCTACCTCGTGGTGTGTGTGTTGGAGGGTGGTAGGAAAGTGAATTTGATAGATTGAAATAATATATAACAGTAAGAGTACAAATATTAGCCAAAGATATGATATGGCGACAGACAGGGTACGTAGGAGAACATGAGATGAAAGTAAAAAAAAGGTAGAGAGAAAAGGAAAATGACAGTTAAAATACGGCGTTGCTCAAACAAGTGATATGATTGCGGGGTTCGTAGGAGGAAATGGAATGAGAATAACAATGAGTGACAATTACAGGATGAAATGCAGTCATTACTCTTTAAATATGTAATGATGGGGAGCATACCAAGAGGCTGGATGAGTGAAAGTGACTGTTAGAGTGCGGGCGGGCATTGCTCACCAGGTGCCAGTCAGAGTGAAAGTTGTAGGTTGTTAGTGTGGTGCAAGTGACGTCAGAGAGTTGTGGGCACATCTACAGAAGGAGTAGTAACTCTTGGATAGATGATAATTCTTGCATTTTCATAATTATGGGACAAACGTTTCGGAGGGAAAAACTGTGAGGAATTATGAAAGGAACAGGGGAGAAGTGAGAAGTATACAAAACTCAAGATAAAACGAGGGTGGATGTTCTGTGATGGCATTGCTATAGAAAAATCCATTGAAATAAAATCAAAGCACAGATCTTATTACTAAGACTTATTGGTAAAGATAAGAGGTAATTTGGTGGTTGAGAGGGGGGATTGTGAGGTGGGAAGGGAGGCCTTGTGAAGCGGGGAGGGGAGCCATTTAAGGTGGGGAGGCAAGGAGGGGAAGGGGAGTGTATAACACCCAACAGTGCTCGATTTGAGACCATATTAATTTCCGAAATACCCACTTTTATTAAATTGTTTTGTTTGGCTGGACTTGGGTAGTTGTGGTTGGAGTGGTTTGCATTATGTGAAACTAAAATGAAGAATAAAGCTACTACAAACATTATGAGGAGAGATATCATTATGTGGGTCAGTCAGACGGAGTACACTTGGTGCATCTATAATATACAGTCCGGACAGTGAACTCTGTTGTTGACGTAGGTAACCAAAGGTGGCGCTGCTACCGTGTGAAGAAATAGGTCAGCCGTCCAGTGGTAAGATAACACCTCAATAACCATGTCCATCTTTTATTATAGGTAATATTATCAGGAACAATACAAGCATCTAAACATATTGTGTGCAGCATTCTGATAAGTGTGAAGGTGTTGCTTTCAAAGAGTAGGAAAACTCGAGACAATACTTTATATTTTTTTGTTTTCCTTTTGAGGCTTTCCATCGTGGTTAGAATATTTCCCTGCGGTGGGTAGAAGAGAACTGTGAAGTCATCAACAATGGGTGAAGCAGACTCTTGAATTATTGCTATATTTATATGCACGCATGAGTCAGTGAGGTTTCCCAGTTGTGAGAAAAAGCGTTTGACATCAGAGTAAGGTCATAACATTACGCCGCATGACTGAAGGTTATTGGAAGCCTCAGAATTAATGAGGCATTACTATTGTGCTGTAATAATGTGCAGTTAAATTGAGTATGAATAGTGGCTGGAGGCAACTGTCCCATGTAACACCTCCTCAATATAACCTACATTGTTTTGCTACGTAGTCTGGGGGAGTCAGGTACATCGAGGTCCCCTACATTGCAGAAGAGAGGAAAATTTTGTGTACAGATACAGATATGTTAACCTTTTTATGTACAGTCGGCCTCACGAATTCGTATACACCTCTGTGACATTAAGGGTTCGTAGCAACTGAAAAATTTAGTACATTAATTTCCTACTACGAAATTTTTCTAGTACTGTTATTTGGTTAATACTTGAATCAGTCAGCAGAACAATGCCTTCAGTATGTACAGAATATAGACCCCCTTTAACGAATGCTCTGTGTGTACGAATTCCTGAGGCCGACTGTACAAACATAAAGACTTATAGTTGTGAGTAAAACTAATCATGGTCAGTTACTCTGCTCAACACAAGAAGATTAAATGACATGTAACAAGAAAAATAAGATTAGGTGACGAGATAAGAAAAATATCATGAGAGTGAAATGGAAAAACCCCCGAAGGAATGGATAAAGAAGGAAGGAGAAATGATTATCTCTTTGCATGACTGGCAGATCTTACTGAGAGAAAGTTTAGTAGGAAGGGAAGGGCAAGAAGGACGGCGGCGAAGGAAAGAATATGGCATGAAAAGGATGTTTGACACTTTACACTTGACTTGACATCTACGAATACCACACCGATTAATCAGTCAAATATTCTCTCTCTCTCTCTCTCTCTCTCTCTCTCTCTCTCTCTCTCTCTCTCTCTCTCTCTCTCTCTCTCTCTCTCTCTCTCTCTCTCTCTCTCTCTCTCACACACACACACAGAGGGATGATGAAAAAGGAAAGAACATGTGACACTGCTCTACACTTACATAATTAAAGAAATGGGGAACAGAAAAGTGAACTTACCAATTTACAAACAAGCAAGAGCAGATAATTATTATAACAACAAGTATTCCCTCCCTCCCTCCCTCCCCCCCCCCCATCATTCCTCTCTCTTTTTCCCCAGGCCTCCTCCCTCGCCGGCCCTCCCCTTACCTTTCTTGCCCCCACGTCCTTCCCTCCCCTCCTGCTGCACCACCTCCTTTCCCTTCACAAGCACACCAGCTCCACCCATTGCCCTAGATCTATCAGGTAATTTGTTTACGACTGAATTAACTTTTCCTCTTGGCCCCCCTGCTCTCTCTCTCTCTCTCTCTCTCTCTCTCTCTCTCTCTCTCTCTCTCTCTCTCTCTCTCTCTCTCTCTCTCTCTCTCTCTCTCTCTCTCTCTCTCTGCTATCATCTCACCCCTTTTGTAGTAAGCATCTCTCAAATTAACTCGGAAGGAAGGGAAAGCGGGAGAGATGCTGGAAGTCGTGTACGATCGAAGAAGGAGAGAGAAGGAAAAAAATTAAAGGATGTGAAAAACTTGAACAACTGCCAGTCTGCCGGTCAGCTGATGCGGGAGGGAAGAGAAAAGGAAAGCTGGAAGAGAAAGGCCACAGAAGAGTAAATAAAAGTGATTAGTAAGAGAGGAACGAGTCAGGAAAAGAGAAGTCAGAGTAGGAAAGAATTGAAGTAAACAGTGAGATAGTATGGTAGATAATTATATTTGGCAGAGAGAAAAATTATATATATATGAGAGAGAGAGAGAGAGAGAGAGAGAGAGAGAGAGAGAGAGAGAGAGAGAGTTAGAGAAGCGAGATATTGTAGATATATGGAAGACGAGACCTGCTATACGAGTAAGTGAAAGCGAGCTGGGACATGATACGATAGAGAAGGGGATGAAGGAAAGGTTATACATTGTCTTGCCATAATCTACCCAGAAAAACGAGTGGTAGAAAAAAAGAGAAAGTGTGTGTGTGGTTTTTTTATGTGTTTGTGTGTTTTTTTTTATGTTTGTGTTTTTTTTTATGTTTGTGTTTTTTTATGTGTTTGTGTGTGTTAAAATGTGTTTGTATATGTGTGTGCGTGCGTGTATGTGTGGACTTACCAATTAGTATCTTTAGAGGATTGAGTGAAGTTTGTGAGATCTCCACAGTATCTAATTTATTTTCGACGCACCTGTATATGTGTGTGTCCAAGGAGGAGATGTAGATGGAGATGATGGAAGTGTGAATGAAGGATGAGAAGGAAACAAAAAAGAAATCTGAATGGTGAAGGAGAAAAATATGTGAATGGAGGGTGTGTAAGAGACAGAAAATATATATGTGAAGGAAGGAATTGGAAGTGTGAATGAAGGAGATGAAAGTGTTACAGTGGAAAGGAGAAGAAGGTGAGTAAGTGTGGCAGCAATGAGCAAAGGTGAAAGTGAAAAGACACGCCAGTGGAATATCTGACCTGGTTCGTTCGTTTCCTTCCCAAACCTGACCCGAATTATCATTATATCCGGGTCATAATTTCTCTGCATGGCTGGCGAGTAAATAAATAAGGAGTGATTGTGTAGAGTGAGAAGGTCAGTGTAGAGAGGTCAGAGACATTGTTTACTGTAAAGTGAGGTGGTCAGTGTAGAGAGGTCAGAGACATTGGTGATTGCGGGAGTGACTGAGGCCTTAATTATGTGGACGTCAGGAACCTGGGTGTGTTAATAAATGGGTACTATAATCTGTTGTGGTAGAATTGTATAGTTAGCTCATGATGACTTCCTAACACACGCAAACAAACACAACACACGCATGCAGACTGTTCCACGTGTACTTTGCATCTTACACACCCCTTGTTGTATGCTCACAGGGCAGAGTATATTCCTTCAGTGGACTATAGTGCACTGTACATTCTTCTTTGATTGATTTCTTTAAACTTTGCCAGGAAACAAACCACCTCAGTATAGGAGTGGAGGATGCAGTTTGTAGCATCATAATCTGGTGGAATCAGCAGCCCTCCCAGTCACGCACAGAATATTAACAAAGTCAGGAGCAATGTCAATCATCAGCATCAGTTTGGTGATAATGATAGACTTCACTTATGATATTACCTTCCCATCCTGTGCAAGTCATACCAATTTATTATATTCTGTATCCAGGCCCTCTGTTCCAACCCGACGGAGGTGATGAGCGGAACCCGGTGAGGCGTGATGTCATTAATCCTCATGATTTTTTTTTCTTCTTCTCTCGGTGTTGCAAGTTTTTCACTAAATTATCTTGTTAATCATTGCAATTTTTCCCTTGAAGATTAAATTGGGTAGTTTTCTTTCGTGGTATCAGCTTATAACTTTTGTATATTTCTTTATCACAACACTTTCCTGTAGGAGTAATAGTACTTCCCTTCGAGAAGTAAAATTGTGTGGTGGATATCAGATAGAAATGCTGTAGATGAAAGGTTTATACAGTGGCATTTCATCATTCAATATACCGTACATATCACTGCCTCGGTAAGAGTTATGTGAGTCGTGCAAATGTTTTTACACAGACATGTAATAGATTATCAAAATTTCTGGTCAGATGTCATTTTTATTGGGTGAGGAGTAGGATCGTGTTCATCACTTGGATCAAACCTCACGCACCCGTTGACTTCTTCGTGTCGTATTTCTATACTTTATTACATTCTGGCAGCCTTACCGGTTTTACCATGCATGAACGAAACAAGCTAAGTTCAGTTGTAACCATATATATATATATTTTTTTTTTTCTATATTTTTTTTTTTCTCCCACGTCAACACCGTGGGGAGTTATTGCCAGCAGAAATGTATAGTATGCTGGCAATACTTTGATAACGCCAGAAATCCAAGCACTGCGAGGCGATTGAAATACTCAATAAATACTTACCAAGCTGTCTGGTGTGTGAGTCTGGAATCCTCTCACTCTCTGGGGATGAAGCAATGGCTATGATCTCGTCGTGTGTGTGTCTAGGACGGGCCAGTTTTTACAAGGGGTGTGGTGCTTGACGTGTGATTTTAGAATGTAAGTACGGTTCTAGTGTGGGTCGTGTTCAGTATATTATTTGCAATGTTTGACTGTTTGCCTCGACCCAACATGACCTGACTGACTGACTGTGTATTGGAATGAACAACTTTCCTCGTCCTCTTGCCTTTCCCTTCTTGCACTCGTTTTTCTACTTCTTCTGGTTGCCTTCACTGACCTTCTTCTCTCCACTCACTCTCCATCCCATGTGTGAGGAGTGTGTGTACCCAACCAACCCAGGGCAATGGACTCTGGCTCTGTTGGCGTTGTGGACCAAGGTACAACTGCAGTGAAAAAAATTCTCGTCTATTGCAACTCAAAATCAGAAAAATTGCTCTGTTTATGGTGGTGTATTGTTTTATTCATGGTCGTGTATTCTTTTGTAATTCGTCACTCGCCTAAGATTATGAACTGCGAACGAATACTAACATTAAGAAATTTATTACAGTGATCTAAGGAGGTAAAAGCCGAGCATTTACTTTTCATCGTCACTCTACAGCCGAGCTCGTAAATTCGCGACCATTTCCCCAAATGTTTATGTCATCTGAGCTGGTAACACTGTGTGGGGAAGGTGTCATTGTAGGTGAAAGATTGTATCATGTCCCTCTACTATGTTCAACCTACTCTGATTCCTCCCCAAATAAATGTTACCAGCTCAAATGGCATAAACATCTAAGTACGTGGTCGCGAATTTACGAGCTCGGCTGTACAACTAGACAATAACTATTAGATAATACTGTGTTGAAGAATACACCATATGAATAGTAACGAGGAGGATTATTACGCTTACGTCAGTACCATACGGAGCCAACGGTGCTATATATATACTGTATCTCCTGTATTATAACATTATGATACTGTAGTTACATTCTCTACATTCTATACATGTATACTGTATCTCTAAACAGTATTCATCCTGCATTACACAATGATACTGTAGTTACTTTCTCTACTTTCTATACATATACCATCTACTTCTCCTGACTCTCACTACGATATACTATACATACACTCGATGCAATTCACAACTTTCACCACATTCCCGTATTTAATGTTCGATATTTTTCCTTCAGCTTCATCCTCACTTTTATATACACATTTCTCCTTCGATAGATTCTGTATGATCATGGTGACTTAGTTATCTTTACCTCCTGATTTTCATTCTTTCTCTTGGCTGCCTTTTCCTCTTACTTAAGTATCTGAAGTCTTTCCATGTATATTAACATTTACTTCTTTCTTTCGACATTGTAGTTTTCCGTTCCATCCACTTTCCTCTTGTACATCCACTGAGACTCTGATGACATTCGTGACGTGCTGGTGTCACATTATAACTCATTGCCTTGTTGGACATACATTGGACATTTACCATGAGTTCCGAGAATAAAACATACCATATTTAAGAATTGTCTTCCCATCTCACTTTCCCTTCTGTTAGTATCTCCGTGGGAAGGTATTGCCTGCTCAGATGTGGGCACTACGTTAAGGGTTTTGCCGCCCCTTCGGACCCGAGCCTATCCCTTTCTTCACTTTGCCGTCCCTCATTTCCATTTTTTCCTTGTTTATTTTTACATTGTGGTATAATTAAGGCCTTCCTCGGCTAACACGGTCTTTTTCTTCCTTATTTACAGACTCTTACGAGATTAGTCTCGACTTCATCTATAATTATTTATTAATTTAATATTTGTCTTTTCACATTTCTTACTACTAATAATAATGACTGTACGTTTACCAAGTCCAGTTTATAAATTCCAATCTCAAATTTTTTTTCCTTTGTTGATTGCCTTTCCTTATATTTGTTGCGATGTCATATATATATATATATATATATATATATATATATATATATATATATATATATATATATATATATATATATATATATATATATATATATATATATATATATATATATATATATATATATATATATATATATTGTACGTTGATTTTTAAGCTTTACCAATTTTCTGTATTCATCCGAGCCATTTATTGTTCTTATCTTTATTTTTACCATGTATTGTCCTCCCTTTCTCAGCCCCAGAACCTGTCCCACGTGGTGTTATTAAATGACAGGCAGAACCAACTTTACACGATTGGCGGTTTCACTTCCTGTTTCACATGCACCTTACACATCTAATGGTCACCCTACAACTCTCTCTCTCTCTCTCTCTTTCTCTCTCTCTCTCTCTCTCTCAGTTGGTGATCCCACTACGCCGTTCTAACCAATCCCTCCCCCTATTTTTTAATAGGTGAGGTAACAGCAAGGACAAAGTTGTCCGACCCTGGCTGGGTCTGGAAAATGAAGATGAGCAAGTCACTAGTCCTGTTACTTAGCATAAGTTGGAGGAAATGTTAACCTCATTTATGCCAAAACTAGATTACCTTCGCTGTTGCCTCACTTGTTTTGCCTCTTAATGTTGAGCTGATGACCTAGCTACCCCCCTCTCATGACTTCTCTGCCCTCCCCCATTCTCTTCTACTATCCCTTCCCCTCCCTCCTCCAACTTTCTCTTCCATCCCTTCCCACTTCTCCCCTCCTTTCCTTTCCTTCCCATCCCTTCCCCCCTCTTCCTCTCCCATCCCTTCCCCCTCCTGCATGCCAGAAGAATGGGGAGGAAACACACCCTTCTTTCCCTCCCTCCCTCTCTCCCTGTCTGCCTCTGCTTGGGAAATCAGGGGGAAATGGATGGGGAAGGAAAGAAGTGGGAGGAGAGAACAGAGAGATGGGACGACAGAGTATAGTGAAGTATACAGTATAGATGAATAAAGAGAGGGTAGAGATATACAGAGAAACAAGAATAACGAAACACGAGTAAAGAAATGGAGTAAAGAAGAAAGGAAATACTGTAATGGAGACGAGGGTAGAGATTCGTAACATGAGAGGATAGGGGAGGGGTAGAATGGAAAGCGAATGTAAAGATGAAGAGGACTGTGGGATGGATGGAGATGAAAATGGTAGAAGGAAATCAAGAGAAATAGGGAAAGAGAGGAGACAAACAGGAAGAAGACAGAGACAAAGAGAGAAAGTTAGTGAGAAACAGAGAGACAGTGAGAGGGAGAGGTGGGTAGGAATGGGGAGGGGAGAAACAGGCTACTCTTTTCCGCCACAATGAGAGAATAACGCTGAGAAATTACCGTGGGAAGTTATGTGAGGGAGACCAACATTGTGCAACCAGGGGTGAGGGAGGAGCCACCACCTGCCTGGAAAAAGGTGGTGATGGTGGTGGTGATGGAGATGATGGGATGGTGGTAGTGATAGTACTGATGGTGGGGATGTTGGTGGTTGTGGTGATGATGATGATGGTGATGGTTATGGTGATTATGATTTTTTTTTTCTTATGTTCCGACACTGGACATAGGTTTCATCAATTCCGTTACCGTGGGCCAGGTCAACAGCTACTCACACTCACAAACGTCACGACTTCCGAACTGGTACCCAGCCACAGAGGGAGGGAAGTGAGGGTAATTCCCAAATACTGCAGCTGTTAAATGTACCAGTGAGGGTGTTTTACGATGTTTAGTGGCCTTATAGTAAGTGCCTCAAATTTGATTTGGAAAAGTAAATATTCTCAGCCTCTCAGCTGAGAGGATTCGATCTCCCGACCTATAGGTTACGAGTCCAGAATACTAACCACTCAGCCACCACCCTACTGGTGATGATGATTATGATACAGTTGTTATAGTGGTGGTGATGGCAGTGATAGTGGTAGTAATGATAGTAGTGGTGATTGTAATGCACTACTATTTACATGTAGCGTAACCCGGAATGGTTCACAACTAATCACAACGTGATGTTAGTGATGTTACTCAGCCGCTCCAGCCTCTCACTTCACTCTCAAACTTTCAACAGCCTAGTTATGTGAAGCACCGGAGGCCATGTATGTACAGTCGCGTCAATAATAATCATTCACATATGGGTATCTCAAACAATTTACTGTCTAACTTTTTCACGTTCACATAATTATGTTATTGTATTAAGCAGTGCGTAGCTGCTTGTAGTAAATTAAAAGATGGTAGTTAACCTATTTATTAGAAAGTTTATCATCTTAGGAACAGAGGGAAGCTGTCAAACTCTTACGTGAGTTACCCCTATATGGATGATTATATTTGACCACGAGCCATAATGAGTGTTCAGGTCTGCTTCGAAATGCCTGGAGTATGGAGTATGAAACAAGCTCCAGCAAGTATGTATGAGACAGGTATATAAACCTTGTAAATGGTTCTGTAATATGTCAAATGAATCCCAACTTCAACAAATCCTACATGGATACATATTATGGTTCGTGACTGTACAACCCAGCCATCCAACACGTTAAATATAGACAGCCTTGGTGGTGATGATGATGATTCGTGTTCAGGAATGTTATTAGTGTGTTCTATTAAATTTAGACTTATTAGTTCAGCTGCTTTCAACAGGTTCTGCTCGTGCCAAACCAGTCCACAATTCTCGCCGGGAGGTAAAGAATACTAAGGGAATTTATCCACTAGAAACAATTGATGTCTTTTACAGTTACTTGTGAATACCTCTTATTATTATTAATGTTCTGTTTGTTTATTTATTTATTATTTTATCAAATGGAAACACGAATAACATCTAACGACTTAACTTTATGTTAGTTAAGACATTATTACCTTCAAGTCGTTATATAATCAGATTCTGACCAAGATAAGCCTATGAAGCAATGAAGAGACATTACACACAGTGAAGTTCATGGGAGGTGTGGCAAGGCAGCCTGGACAAGGTCATTGACTCGACACTGCACCAGGAACTGACTACCTCCAGTGACCTCTGGAGGTCAGTCAAGTGAAGAATCATTCATCTTCTGGACGTCATGAAAGATATTATTACCCATAGATAAAGTGCAGTTCATTTGGAATTTAACTCTCGAAAGAAAATATTAATAGTGAAGGAAATGCTATCGCTCATTTTCTCCCGAACCCTGGATATATTGTTCTTTAAGAAAGTGGTGCATAAAAGTTTGAGAATCATCAAGTGTTACTGTTTGTTTTTGTTTTTGGTCTAGCTAGGTGCGTCTATCATACTCAAGTAAGAAAGAACAAAACACTGCCGAGTGCAATCTATCTACAGGTTGGTGTCTTTTAATTAGTAAGATCATTGATAGCCTGAAAAATGACTGCAAATACTGCACACCCGATTGTCATTACTCCACATAAACACTAACATACACTAACACCTTCACAACACTACACTCATATGTGAATATATACACAGCATTTGATATACAGTACATACCTGCATACAGACTCACACACTTGTACACATAAAGACTTTCATACATAATATATACTAAATTAGAAATGCACACTCAGACCGGTAGTTCATTAGAAAGTGACGGGACCAAAGGAACATGTTAAACTGTTTTGTTTAATGAGTAACTATTGGTTGACACTGTACTGTTGTTTCTTCTCAACTAGGATAATCGAGAAATAGATTAGCCTGCCTCAATTTGGGTGATTAGTTTGGTGACACAGCTTGGATCAACCACAATCCTTCTCTACGCCTCTAACATCCACTCTCTGTTTATAATGGTTGCTTGTCATATAGGCAGACTAGAGAATACAGCTTCCACCAAACTACTGTAATGACCCACACCAAAGGACCCTGGCTATACTGGGACACTGTGATTCTTTACAGAGTTTGTGGAGGAATTAGTATCGTTTAATTCACCAGACAACATATAACTCCATTCACTTATTATCGCATTCATCCTACTCACCTTCATCATTATGTAAGCTGTTGTGACCACTTTACTTTCTTCTCCTCGGCAGATCCACTCGTCTCTTGGCACTTCCTTGTTCCTCTACTCTTGCTAGTCCTCCTCGTTGTGTTCCTCCTTTTTGTCTTCGTCGCCTCCTATCACCTTCTTATTTGTTTATCTTCACACCCCACTTCTTCACTACTGTTCATAGGGTTTTCCTTTCACTGTTGCAGCTTATTAATGTATCTATTTAATTTGTTTTTCACTGGTTTATTTTCCCTTTTCTCTCTCTTTCTTTTTACCACTGTTTATCCTTCGTCGACGTACAGGTACCGTGATCTTTGAACAATCTTTTCCTCACACTTCTATTCGTACTATTCAGTCTTTTCAATTCTCGTTCGTGTGTCTTAATTAAAATTATATACCTTTTCTCACCATAATGTCGAGATTTCACTCATATACTCTGTTGACTGAAAAAGAAAACAAGGTGAAACGGTTGGAATGTAAATGAAATGTTTATATATGTTAATGTTGTTTTGGTGTTGATTGGGTTAATATATGTTAGAGTGTTTATGGTTGGTGTATAGTAAAGAATATAGTGTTGTGGTGTGAGAGGCAATAATATGTTTGGCTTTGGTTGAGTTTGATGGTAGTACGTGTACTGTAATGCTGTTCGTGGTCTCCGCGGTGGGATGCGTGGTCGCTATTTGTGGTTTCGCTATCTTTCCGCATTGTAAACACATTTTTATGTTCTGGTTACTGAAGAACTTTCTGTCATTTTGTGATTACGTTTATATTTGCTTTTGAATGGTTTAAATCTTCACTTAGTGCATCCATTGAATGTGATCAGCCACACAAGCACGTGATGAACTTCAAAGCAGAGTGGTAAACATCCCCAGAACTATTATAAGACTTAAGAATAGTAGCAGCTACGTTAGGAATAGGACGTCATATGTTACGAACATGAATCCAACTGAAACCATTACACTCCAAACCTTACTGATTGTGAAATAATTATTATAATCACGAATATTTGGCCGTATATGGGCGAACGTGAACTGCCGACCCGTCCTGCAAACGATGGTTGACAATGGTTATCAAGGAAGACCATAGAACAAGCAAGTATGGACGTACTTGAGCGAAATGGCACGAGCAGCGTGTGGTGGTAGGTGGGATGTAAAGTGTGTGTGAGTATGTGTGTGTATGTGTGTGTGTTAGTGAAAGTCGTTTGGCCACTGACCAGCCTGGCTCCTCGCGCCACGGAGGATGGGAAGCGACTGTCACTGTCAGCCGGCACTCACCTGGCTCATTCACCTCGCCGCTGCTGCCGCCGCCGCCGCGGCCGCAGTCTCCCCCACATGGGTATGCATCTCCCATGGCACTGCTTGAGAGAAAGAGAGGAGGAGGGGGGGGGGAAGAGATAAAACAATAGTGGCATCATCCTGGGGCACAGTGAAACTTTATACCTGGGGCAGTGACATTAATAACACAGATTCTCACCTCGCCTTCAGTACTGAAACGTTAAAATAGAAATACAAGGCTGGCATTACACCGTGGTAAACTTTCATGGTTTCTCCGTCTTTCATTTACCGTTCTTGGATCAGTTTTACACCGTCCATACTTGTAGAAGTCTTTCAATCATCTGAGTGGGAATAGAATAGGGCATAGATATCCACAGTTTGAATAAGGATGTCTGTCATCTGTTGTGAGCGATATGGAGGGTGATCGATTCCTCCAAACTATTCAGAAAAGAATCCCCAACTCATATATGCTGAGCTACTAATCTATTTCCCAGAATAATTTGGAGGAAATTGTAACCCTTCACTTTGTCCTCAGCAGATGACCCGATGTACTGAGGGAGGGGAATGTAATCAGGTGTGATATCTGGTTGATGCACTGGTGGCACTGTTTGTTTGTTTGTTTTGGGAGGTGGAGATGACACACCCACACATTTCAAATCATGTAATTAATTCTCTCATCTTTGGTTTCCTTCCGCCTTCTTTCCTTTTAAAGTGAGCAGTACACTCGCAGCGTCATCACGGTAAATGTAAAGAGGCATTTTCTGTCGGCAAATAGAAAAGTAATGTTTTCTCCAAACTTGTGCCACAGAACAGAATACCTCACTATGGTTGCTGCTTTGTGAAAAGTTGGAGGCATCAGTTGCCTGTAATAATAGCCACTTACCTTTTCAAAGGTCGAGGTTGATGGCGATTTCTTGTGATCAGCTCAAGACGAGTTTTCTTCACCTTTAGAAAAAACTTACCTTACTTTCACGAATGGATGTACTCTGTAATGATTTACGTAAACCTTAGCAGTTGGTATTCATATTCGACCTGATGTTTTTTTGGATAGGCCTATCTCTTTTGTGAGGTCCGTGGGTACAGTGTCCAAAAACACATTTCAACAGACTAGCAGTGCCTGTCAGACACTGGTTTCCTGACAGTCAACCCACAACAAAGAAACTCTACTATACTTTCTCACTACTTCCAACTCATGGTATAACACTGAGTACCCTGTATTGAAAGTTTGACCAGTTCAAGATGTAATGAGCCGAACTGTAATAATAATCAAGGTCTAATACAATAAGTAATGGAGATAACCGCTATAATTTTTGACTCGGTAGACTTTGTGTAGCCACCGTAATCTACCAGCCAAACATTTTTCTTGTATATGGCTTCACCTATACTATTTATTTATCTAACATGGGTAAATGTAGCGTTCCTGACGATAACATGGCTGAAAATAACAATGTGTCACAATTCGTACTTTCTATCCCGCCAAAGTATTATTTATTTTAATGAATGCGTGTAGACAAATACTGTACATATGTGTATTGATAGCCATGTGAGTACTGATGTGTGCGCCAGTGTTTATACATATAATTTCCTTCGTATGCATTGTCGTGTGTGTATTTGTGTGTGTGTGTGTGTGTGTGCAAGAAGGTACATGAAGAGAATGGTTGTTTATCACTGAGGAATATGTCAGGGATTAAGTACAGAGAAGTAGGGCAGAGAAAGGTGGTAGGCAGTGAAAAGGTTGATAAACAAGCTTAATGGAAGTGAAGGGGCAGTTATGTATATGATGCAAAGTTTTCCTTGCGTTATAAAACTTTAGATCTCAGCGCTAGGAAAGTGGAGAAAGACTTAAGGGACCCTATGATCGTGTGAGACCTAGTGGCTTCTAATTACTTCTGACAATGCCACGAAACAAGCTCCTTTAATGTAGGTGGTGTTTCTTGGCAATGTTTGAAGGATTCGCTAACCTCCAATTTTCTTACTACATCACGGGGGTTTTTAATTAAGAGATATACTGTATAGTAATTGGGATGACACTGTTGAAAAGTTTAGCCCTTGGTAAGCTGGGTTTTCCTTGTTACTTATAGTCATCAGGCGTTGCTTTTATTTCCTTTTCTAAAACATAGAGTTATCATACCTTTATGAATTAAGGGAGTCGTCTGCTGTGGACGAATTGAAGGGCTACTGATTCTCAAACTATGTTACAAAACGGATTTTCTATTCGTACACTGAGGTAATAAATCTGTTTGCAGGTATAAATTTAGAGGAATCAGTAGCACTTCATTTGACTCACAGCAGATACCCCCCCCCCCACCCTCTTTCCATAAGTTGATCTGGTATAGTGTTCAAATTTTTAGCAGTCATTAATGTTCCACTTCGACAAAATAAATTATATATATGAATAACTGTTGTTTGTTTTTCAGAGGAACTTGGTGAAGTGTTGAGCCGTGGTATTATGAAGGGCCAAGGTGAGTGTTAAAAAGATTGTTTCTTATCTCACCGCTCCATGACTCTCTCTTCTTCATCTGACTACATTCTTTCACTCTACCTTCTTATAATTATCTAAAAAGAAAAGGAAGCGTATCTCTTCTTAATAGTTGTAGCTAATAATTATGTGGTCAGTTAGGTTTTTATCGTATGCGTTTGTTAGCTGCAGTGAATTCAAATTGAAAAGAGAGAGGAGGGAGGAAATAGAAAAAGAGAGCCATTTTAACTATTACTATAACTTATTACAGTACCGTAATAGAATAAGGGAAAATATTTCTTTCAGGACAAACTCGTCTGAGACTGAGCAATTTTGCCAAAATAAGGTTTAGAAGAAGAAAAAACTTAACTCGATATTCATTTCAAAAGTGTAACGAATCGTTTGGCTCTCCCAGGGCGGGATTGACAGCTCCTAGGGACTATTTTGTGATCCTGTCTTGCTGAGATACGTCAAACTCTACGGACATCACACGCTCATGTTAAGCAGGCCAGTTTGCCAATCGTGAAGGAAGGACGGGAGAACTCCATGTAATGCTCCCCCCAGGCCACTACTTTCCCTCTCAGTCATAAACTAATATACCTCCCTCCATTCCCCTTCCTCCCTCCCTCCATCACCCTTACTTTGGCAGAGGCTCGCTCCAATAACCTCCTCCCTTGGGGGTGCTGGTAAACCATTCAACAACAATAGCCCTCCCTTTACCTCTCTTACCCTTCCTTTCCTCCCTCCCACTACGTGTCTTGTGCTGTTTCCTATAATACTTTCCTTCTCTGTGTATCCTTTCACTCACTCCCTTACTATCCCTGCATCCCATTGTCTTTTCTTCCGTTACTAATCCTTTCTCCCTACCTTCGTCCCTTTCCTCCCGATTTCTTTATGCTATCCTCTTCCTCCTCTTACATCCCTCCTCCTCCTCACCTCTCTCTCCTCATATCCTCATATTCCTCCTCCTCCTCCCTCTCTGCCATACATTCTTGCCATGTTTAAATTATATATATATATATATATATGTCATGCTCAATGTGAATAATTGCCTAATGTGAACATTAGGCAGAAAATTGCCTAATGTTCACATCAGGCAAGCTACTTGATCAATGTTTACATATTGTCAACATTAGGCAAAAAAATGCCTAATGTTCACATTATGCAGCTCAATTTTGCCCAATGTAAACACAATTGCCTAATGTTTACATTATGATACGTTCTGTGTGGAGAATAAATAGTTTTAAGATTATCAGTTTATTACAATACTCACAATAATTATTAGAATTTACCTACTTATATAGACCATTCTAAGACTATTTTCTTCTATGGCATTTTCTCCGCAAATGCCCCATTTTCAAGATAGGGCATATTCAAATGGGGCATTTTGAAATTAGCCTGACCTTACCTTACCTAACCTAACCTAACCTAACCTAACCTAACCTAACCTAACCTAACCTAACCTAACCTTACCTTACCTGACCTAACCTAACCTAGACCGCATCAGACTACCGGGACCTAACCTGGACAGACTACCGGGACCTAACCTGGGCAAACTATGCTAAAACCGTGATGGAGGGCTTTGCCTTTACAAACTCGTATTCACATCAGGCAAAATACCATTGCCTAATCTGAAAGTCTTGCCTAAAGTGAACATTAAGCAAGAAATTTGCCTATTGTAAACATTGTGCAAATTGATTGCTTAATGTGAACATTAGGCAATTTCTCTGCCTAATGTTCACATTAGGAAATTATCCACATTGAGCGTGATATATATATATATATATATATATATATATATATATATATATATATATATATATATATATATATATATATATATATATATATATATATATTAGACCACAGGCCTGATGAATGGAAGTGTTATATCCTCAATCCAAAGAGTCAAAATGTTCCTTTAATTCAGACTTGAACGGGAGGGGAAGATTGACAACGCCTGAGGGGAACCAAACATCTTGAGGCGACTGTATGTATGTACCTCCCTCCCTCCAACCAGGGTGTATGCTTTCCCTGGGCATTTCCTCACTTTCTCCTTCCCACTATGCCTTCCTTGTCTGTGTGCATGACTACTTTCTCTTCAGTCTCAATTTTTTTGTTCGTATTTCTTCCTTCCCTCCTTCTTTTTTCCTTCATTGCTTTTTTGTATTTTTTTCTTCTTTCCATCCTTGAATTTTCCGTCTCATCCCCCTTCCTCTCTTCCCTCCCTCCATTCCTTCCTTTCTTCAAGCCTTACTCTCACCCTCTCTCCCTCCCTCCCATCCATCCATCCAGCCAATCTTCCCTCCTTTTTCCTTCCTTCCTTCCTTCCTTTTTACCTTCCCTCCCTTTTCCTTCCTTCCTTCCTTCCTACTTACCTTCCTTCCATCCAGCCAATCTTCCCTCCTTTTTCCTTCCTTCCTTCCTTCTTTCCTTCCTTCCTTACCTCTCCCAATACAATGGACACAGTCGTAAATACATGTTCCTTTCACGGCTCATGCATCTTCCTACCAACATGTCTGCCAGCTTGTCAGTCTGTTGTTTGTTTCTCATCGATTTCTATGATTTTTGGGCAACTAGGATTTTCCTATTCCCTTTCAACTCGTCTGCTGTTAGTCCATTTGTATTTCACAAATCATAAGTCGCTATTGGTGTGGTAACTGAGTTATGTACTTCAGTTTTTGATAACACAATTGCTTCGCTCCGAGTGGTTCTTTATGAGATAACAGCAAAGGCAAAGTTACCCACTCAATTATGGATGTACAGTCACGAGCACTAATAAGTATTCAGGTGTGTTTCGAATACCTAGAGACAGTAAATAAATGCACAATAAGATCTCCATTGGAATTAGTTCTTCGTTGGTGAATTAGACTGTTCAAAGCTTCAACCAAAACTGTATACTTATTAGTGCTTGTGACTGTACCTGGCAAATGAAAAGAACGCATCACTCGTCCATATCCTAATATCGTCCATACACAAACCCCTTGGAGGATTGGGAGAATACAGAGGACGCCAGATAGTTCCATAATTTAGCAGCTGAAGTTTAAAAAAAAAAAAAAACACACACACACACACACACACACGCAGAAATGTTTAGGGATATTGGGATACGTAGCCATAATTAGGGACTACTTTCGTGTTAAAAAAAAATCACTGTTAAAGATAATAGTTCTCAGAAACATCGTCGGTCCAGTCGAATATAAATTAACACCTTTGACCTGGGGAAAAAATAAATGAAGCGAAATAGACAACCACTTTCCACCCATCTCCTTGACTTCCAAATTAGGGCCATTATCAGTTATCTCATGGGTTTCCTTTCACATTTCCCCCTTTCACACACACACACACACACACACACACACGCGTATTTGGTCAGCTTAATCTCATGTTGGCTGATTAGTTTAATATATATGATTAATGTAAAGGAATGGAAGTCGGGGAAAGTGGGAAGGAAGGAAGAACGATAATAAAGTGAATGAAGGAAAGGTAAAAAGGAAGAGAAAGAAGAATGGGAGATATAAAAAAAGGGAGAAAAATTGAAAACTTAAAGATGGAAGGGAGAAAAGGAATGCCATGAGGTAAAGTATACATGCGGTGTGGAGATGTGCATGAAAGACGTGTGAGGGGAAGTAAAAGTGAAGAGAGAGAAAATATGATCCCAGTAACAAGAGATGATGATGTGGCCACGTTGGATATTAGGTGGAGAGAGAGAGAGAGAGAGAGAGAGAGAGAGAGAGAGAGAGAGAGAGAGAGAGAGAGAGACAGACAGACAGACAGACAGACAAGGAGAGAGAGAGAAAGAGACAGACAGACAGACAAGGAGAGAGAGAGAGAGAGAGAGAGAGAGAGAGAGATTAGAGTGAGTAGTAGAAAGTTGTGTCTGCTTGGTCTCCCAGGATGTGGAGGAATAGATATAGAAAATGGTGAAAGTTAGGACAATTAAACAAACCTGACGTTCAGATGAAGAGATAATTACCACGGTAGGTGTGTTGTACTAGTCATACCAAGCCGTACCACACCCACACTCCTCTCCCCCCACCCCACCGCACTCCACTCTCCCCCCCCCCTGCCTCCATCACCCCCACTCCCCTCTCCACTTCAATCACACTCCCACTCCCCATTCCGACACCTCAATTCCTCTTTATAGACACAATCCCACTCCCCACCTCTTCAATCACACTCACACTCCCCACTTCACTACTTCACCACCTCTTCCATCACACCCCCACTCCCCACTCAACCACCTCAACTCCTCTTCTATTAACACTCCCACTTCCCTACCACTTCCTCTCTCCTGCACTTCATATCATATTTTATTAAATTTCTTAATTACCCTCCCTCTCACTTCTAATTCTCACCTTCCCATTTCTCACTTTCATCTTCACTCCATTTCGTCGTCATTTCCTCTCCTTCCTCTTACCATTCCCTCCTCTCCCTTATCTCCCTCCTCTCCCTTATCACACACCCTCTTCCCTGTTTACTCTTTCCCTCATCAATCACTCACTCCATTTCCTTTAGTCCAATATTTCTCTCCCACCGTTTCTTGTCCTCCCTCTTCTTTCTCCCTTTACTCTATACCTCGTCACTCCGTTCACCTTTTCTTTCCCTCCCACAATTTCTTTTCCTCCCTCTTCTTTTTCCCTTTATTCTATACCTCGTCCCTCCTCCGTTTCCATTCCTTCATCGTTTCTTTCCCTCCCACCATTTCTTCCATCCCTCTGTGTTCTTCTCCTCTACATAATACTTCTTCTTGCCCTGGTTTTTTTTTCCACCCGGCTCTCCCTTCTCCTTTTTCATCCTTCCTTCTAACCCACTTCTCACTCATCTCTTCTTTCCCTGTTTTACCTCAGTCTCTATTTACTCCTAGCTGCGTCCTCCATTTTCTCTTACTCTTCTTTCTCTTCTTCTGCCTCCTCTTTCTCTTCTTTTTCCTCCTCCTCTTCCTCCTCCTCTTTTTAATCTCCCTCACTTGTTCACTAAATCAGCTGCTCATAAAAGTGGTCAGTTTTGTTTTTGTTCCTTGCAACATATTTTCTTCGCTTTCTAGTTTTTTTTTCCTCATCTCTAGCCTCCTTCCCTGCTCTCTCTCTCTCTCTCTCTCTCTCTCTCTCTCTCTCTCTCTCTCTCTCTCTCTCTCTCATGTTGAATATATTATGACTTTATTATGTATTATGAATTTATTATGAAATATTCCTCGCTGCATTTATATTTATTAATATTCCTGTGTTAAACAATGATATATTCTGTCATTTTTAAAAGACTAAAAGAAACGTGAGATGCATATATTGTGACTTAATACTTTTATGTTTCTCGTCTATATGTGTAGTTTTGTACAGTCGTCTCCAGATGTGATGGTTGGTTTTCATATTGTTTCGACCAGTGAGTGTTCGGGTGAGGATTAACACCATTACAGCAGATGGTCGAAAACTTCTGAATGATATGTAATTTCTTCTTTTGGGGACTGAACATTATTTACGACTCACATTCTGTATATATTAACATTACTTTATATTCACCAGTAGTTCTCTGTTTGTGCTGTTTTTTGTTGTTGTTGTTTTTGTTTTTTTGGGGATACATTCTCTTGCTGCAACTTTTTATTGGCTTTCATTTATACTCGCTATATAAATTAATGTTTTTTCCTTGTACGTGTCGTAGAAATTGAAAGCTCTTTCTTGTGTGGGTTTTTATTTCTCTTCCAATACAGTCAATCATACTGACAAACACCCAATGGGAACTGAGATTATATACACAATTAGTTTATTCAAGATGTGTGTTTTTGACGACAGGTATCAGTTCTATGGATGAACAGTTGGCCATAGGAATTTTTACACAGGCTATATGGAAAGAGATGTCATTATTTTGGAAATGCTGCAGTGAATGGTCTACCAAGTGACTCGGTAACTGCAAACAACAAACTCAATAAATAATGTTGTATTGCAGTTACGTCATCTTACTTTTTCTATATGTTGTAAACTCTCGAAAACAATAGCGTGTGTATGAATTCTTGTGGCCAGTTGTACAGTACCTGTTTGTGCTGTCGTTCGCCAATCTACATTCACTTTCTTCCTTTAAACTATGGGATAATATACTCTTACTCTATGGGACCTCTATCTATACACACTATAACCCCATCATATCAGTCATCGTTGCATCACCTTACCGAGTGGTTTCCTTACGTCTGATCACATCTCCAAGTCCCAGAGGGAGAACGCGCGTGCTGATAAAGTTTTGTAAGTTTTTGTACATTTCTTATATTTTCTGGTATAAATTTCTATGGAATGTATTTACATATTTACCATAAAAATATTCCAATATCAATATAAAGTTTAAAATGTATGAAACCAAAGATAATGAATGATAGTTGCCTTTTATTGAAATTGATTGCAGGATTCATCAAAGGGCTGCCGCATCAATACTAAATATATCTGAAGTTGTTGTAATAACTGTACAGTACTCTATAGTATATTGGGTTACCACACGATATCTGGGAACCACTGGGCTCTATCTATACAATGGGTTGTTGTCATTAACAGTATGATTACGGTGTCAACGTGATGAATGTCATGGTATAATAAAATGATGAAGTTCTGAGACGGAAGTAAGAACCTAAATAAAAAAAAAAAAGAGAAAAAAAAAAAAAAAAAAAAAAAGAGAGATGGGTGTGGGAACGCAGAGGTTATAGTCGAGGTTTGGACGAGCATAGAGTATTGTAGTATAGTAGTAATGATAGTAGTGGTGGTGTTGGTGGTGGTGAGGATGATATTATAGGTGTGGTGAAAGTAGTGGTGGTGATAATATTAGCTATAGTGAAAGTAGTGGTGGTAATATTAGTTATGGTGAAAGTTGTGGTGGTGTTAGTGTTGGCGGTGTTATTACAGGTATAGTGAAAATAGTATTGGTGTTGGTGGTGATATTAGTTATAATGAAAGTATGGGTGGTGGTGGTGGTGGTGGTGATCTTAGTTATGGTTATAGTAGTTTTGGTTATTACAGGTATGGTGAAAGACTGAACGTAGTACAATGTGGGTGTTGAGTGCGATGGATGGATGGAGTGGTGGGTGGGTATGCTGCTTGGTTGGTTGGTGCACTGAGTAAAGGGAGGTACAGTAGTGATGAAGGTGTGATGGGCTGAATATAGTGGATACATTAGTAGTGTCGTAATAATGTTATGGTGTCGCTTGAGGTGTTGGTGTGGTAAGTTGTATGGTACAGAGAACACGGTATGGATGGTGTGTGTGTGTGGTTTCGTGGAGATTCTGTGATGGTTAAGGAGGTAATTCTTTTTTGGTACATTGGAGTGCCTTGATTCCTCCAAAGTATGCCAGGAAACAGGACCAGAAGAGCAGATATAATGGTGTTCTGTTGCTTGGAATAGGTTGGAGGATTCAGTTGCTCCAGAATTACCAACACAAAACTTCCCCCTTAAGCTTGTATTGTTCGTGCTACGTGTATTATGAGGTGTATAATTATTATGGTGTGGTCGAGACGTGAGAGGTGGGCAGCAGAGTAACCAGACCTACTCATACCCACAGGGGCTTTACTTTTCCAATGGACAATATGTGTACAAGTGACTGGCGGCCTGCATTACGTCAAAGAGAAAGTACTCGTCCTATTCATAGATAAATACTAGACGTGATCCCATTTCTCCCTATTTGTTTGGCTGATGAGTAACTTTTAACCCATCACGATAAAGGGGAATCTCTCTTGACGTTAAATTTGGAAGGCTTACAAATTTTTCCAAACTGTACCATGGAAAAAATCCCTATTAGTAACACTGAGGTCGTCTGTTTCCTGGCATAATTTGGAGGAATCAGTAGCCCTCCAATTCACCAATAAAAGATCCTTCCCTCGAACTTTAAGAGAACAACTAAGACGAATACCATCACCTAGAGACAAGGTGTACAGTACTTAATTATTAAGGGGACAGTATACATTTGATACATCGGAGCTCCTTGATTCCTCCAAAGTATGCCAGGAAACAGACCCAGATGAAGAAAACTAATGGTATCCTGCTGCCTGGAAGAGTTTAGAGGAATAGTTTTCTCCAAATTTGCCAACAGTGTACTACCTCCTTAAACTCCATTTCCGCCTTGTTCAGGGAGTTGTGATATATATACTCAGTGAATCGAAGGCTATTCAATACTCGAACCCGCGTCACAAAACAACACGTATTCTGAGAAGGTCATATTGATCTATATCACAAGTGTGTGATATGGTAAAAGTGGTATGCTAACGTGTGTGTGATGTTATGATGATGTGATAGTAGTGTTAGTGTAGTGACGTGTATGGTGATGTGATAGTAGTGTTAGTGTAGTGACGTGTATGATGATGTGATAGTGGTGTTAGTGTAGTGACGTGTATGATGATATGATAGTAGTGTTAGTGTAGTGACGTGTATGATGATGTGATAGTAGTGTTAGTGTAGTGAGGTGTATGATGATGTGATAGTAGTGTTAGTGTAGTGACGTGTATGGTGATGTGATAGTAGTGTTAGTGTAGTGACGTGTATGGTGATGTGATAGTAGTGTTAGTGTAGTGACGTGTATGATGATGTGATAGTAGTGTTAGTGTAGTGACGTGTATGGTGATGTGATAGTAGTGTTAGTGTAGTGACGTGTATGGTGATGTGATAGTAGTGTTAGTGTAGTGACGTGTATGGTGTGGTGGTGTTGTTTGTTGTGCATGATGATGTAATAGTGGTGGTGTTTGTGTATAGTGACATGTGTGATGTTGTAATGGGGGGTTGTTGTTGTTGTGGTTGTTGTGTTGGCTGTGTGTTTATTTAATGTGGTTGTTGAATGCTCGACAGAAAAAAATATTAATGATAGCAACTTGTTCTCATTATGGTGTCATCAGAGAGAGAGAGAGAGAGAGAGAGAGAGAGAGCATAGCACAACATATTTTTTACCCGTCAAGCAGAATTTTTTTTTTTTTTTCCTACTGCATATTGTCGTGTTGGGTAATCAAGCTCAGGTATATTTGTTAATGTATATTATTTATAGACCTTCCGGGATCATACTCCTCTTGGCTCTTCCTTTCTCTTTTGACCTCAATCTGGGATGATGATATAGTGAAATGTTTGTGTTTTTGTGTATATAATTTTTTTCATGTGTGTTTTTTCTGACAACATATACAAAGGAAAGCCAAAAGAAAAGTTTAAAGCCATTCCTTATTCTTATTGTCACTATACTTTCTCTCGGGGTCTTTGTTGTTATTTTTCAGTTCCCTGCTTCTTTCTCCTCACATCTTGTACAGCAGGAGCAGTTTATCAGTTTGTTATGGTCAACCCTGGTCCACACTTGTCCATCTTACCTGACTTATTTGTATTCATGTAAGTCTTTTTATGTTCTTATTTTCTAGTTACTCTTATCATTGTATTGTTTCTCCTTCGTGCCTTTTTATGTTCTTATTTTCTAGTTACTCTTATCATCGTACTGTTTCTCCTTCGTGGCTTTTTATGTTCTTATTTTCTAGTTACTCCTATCATCGTACTGTTTCTCCTTCGTGCCTTTTGACTCTGTTATTGTTTGTATTCTCTTCCCTTTCTCGAGGCACAGTGCCTCTGGTAACCCATTCGTCTTCTACTCTCTCCAATGTGTTGTGCCCCCGTTGCAAAATTACATCTTGACAATCAACACTTTCCATCGGCGGGTATGAGTGGGGAGGGGAAGTGAATGCAGACGAAGGTGGGAGAGGCCTGAAATGACGGCCCTCCTGCACCACTTCCCGACTCTTTCATCACTCGGGGTGTTGATTCTCTTCATGTCAGTGCCCCTCGCCTATCTGTAATGTTCATATGCATTATCTAGGTTGGCTTCTTCTATTATTACCGCTCCGCATTTCCTTCCTGTCAGTCATTCTTGGATCGCGTGTGTTGGATCTTTCGTGTTTCCCGCCGAGGACTATTGTTTTATAGTCTCCAAGATAACCCGCCTTCACTCACTTAAAATTATTAGAGTTGGTGGGAAAGGGTAAAGAAATGTCATTCATAAATAAAATATATGATTTATGAAAACCCAAACGAGTCCCTGCATGAAATTGTCTGTCGAAATTCTTGCAATTGTTTGAGGGAAGCTTGCATATCAACTGAGATATACATCGATCACTATAATATAAATCCTCAGTCTATCACCATGTAGGCCACACGCATAGGGTGGAGTCAGAGAAAGTTTTCCCTCGCTCTTTCGCACTGGGTGTCTGATATTCTGGTCCATAGGTGTACTGTACAATCACCATCCAAAGTTTGTATCTAAATCTTGTTGAAATTTCATATAATCTGACACAGCAGTGAACCAATTATATACAACACTTAAGGGACCCTGTGCTATAGTCAGAAAATTGGAGATAAATGAGTCCTTCAGATGTTGCCACGAAGCACTATTTATATATGGAAGGAGCTTGTTTGGTGGCATAGTCAGGAGAAATCAGAAGCCTCCTATTTTCATACACGATAACAGGGTCCTTAATCTCTCTCATAATTGCTGGAGCTTGTTTAATATTCCTTCATTGTACTCGTAGGCTCGAAGCAGACATGGCTTTAGGCTACACAATTATTATGGTTCTTGACTGTACAACAATCATCTTAGCCGATTAAAATTACCTCATATTTCTGGAGCTCATGGACGACGAATAATATGTTTTGTCATTTTGAGTCACGTGGCGTTCTTATAAGTTACATATCAAAGTTACATTTTCAAAGACGTAAGCAGGTGTTCAAAATCATGGGGAGAGAACGTTCATGTCTTCTTGGTTGATAATGATGACCTACATATTATAATTTTAATCTTTACTGCAACGTTAGAAAGACAAAATCATCTTTTGTTTTCTTGGATGGGATAATATTGAAATGGATTCGCAGCATCAGAAATTACTTGTGGAGAGAGAGAGAGAGAGAGAGAGAGAGAGAGAGAGAGAGAGAGAGAGAAAGAGAGAGAGAGATAGAGAGGTGCGGGATATTCACTGCGATTTGCATAGATTAATGAGAGTTTAGCAGTGACGTAGAAGTTGTAATCTTTACTTGAAACTAACCAAAAAAAAAAAAAAAAGAGAAATTAGCAGTTCAGATGACGTGGAATTTCCTGTTGATACAGAAGACATTTAAGTATACTATTACGTGCAGTTTTTATTGTGTGTTTTTGTATGTAGTTCAGAAATGAAAGCGAGAATGAATAGTTTTTCTTTAAGAGCGAGTGGGAGTGCATAGTAGTACAGATTGTGACTGGGTACTGAGATTAATTAAGCTATGTAAAAAAGGACTAAATTACAGAGTTTCAGAAGCGGATATTGTGTGAAGATGCTGTACTGTAAAGTGAGAGCATGTGACCTCAAGATATCATAAGAGGATAATATACTATTACTACATTAAAACACCTGATTCCTTCAAAGTATGCCAGGAAACAGGATCTGATTAACAAATTAATTGTCTAGAATAGTTTGGAGGAATCGGTTGCTCTATATTTACCAACACTGTACTATCCCCGTAAGCCTTTTAAATTCCTACCACACGTACTCAACATTGTACACACTGCTCTTTGAACATATTTATACACGGCAATCTACAAAGTCACTTATGATGTTCAACCATTTTGTACACACTACAAATATATATTGTCTCCGTTATATAAACAATTCATCTTCCTTGGTAAGGTTCATTCCTTTAATTCATGTATTAGTCAAATTTTCGGGAAAATAATATTCCTTCGAATAGTTGATAGAAAAGTTAATTGATAGGTGTATCATAGTTAAGTTAAATTATAATTTAATATTCATTTGGAAGATATTAATTTTTTCTGTTTGGTAAAACAAATTGTTTTTTATTAATGAGAAATATAGAAAACAAGTACTATTATAATTTAATTCCCAGAATTTCTGAAAGAAAATCCTGTTTTCATAGAAAACTGATGTATTGGAACATAGTCTATTATAAAAATGTACTTTATTGTCCATGGAATACAGTATGTGTATGATTCAATGAACTTACGAAGGATTTTTCCAAGTTACTCTTGACTAACAGACAGGCCAAGTGGGGATCCTACCAGGGTTTATGATGTAGTGGGTAGTGGCTGCTATAATAGTTCATTTCATGGGTGTGATGTACGAAACAAAATGAGATTATATATTTACCTACCTTATAGTGTCTGGTGTTAATATCTTATATGAAGGATAAAGAACAGTCTTGATGATTACTGGTAGTTTTGTTGGGCTTCCCTGTGGTTTTGACATTTGGATACACAATAGTTGCCAGAGGAACCATCACATCTCTTTTGTTACTCATGGGTTTTTATAATGGGACATATCAGGAAGGACCAAGTTTTCATCTAGAAATACACCATAGGTTAGCCTTGTACTAAGTTGGCTTTGGATTGGAGAATGTTGTAGAGGAAGACAGCGAAGCTCATGACAGAAGCCAGACGATACTCAAATGGATTTGTGACACCAAAATATGAATTTATATTAAATTAATATGCAAATTGGTTATGAGTTGGTATCTGCAATTTCATATTATAGATCCTTTAAATTCATACAATAATTTGGATATCACTGACTTATTGGTGGTGGGCTTTTGGTCGCCATTGTGTAGTGCCTTAAATCAGAGCATGTAATTAACAGGTGGGCATCATATATTGTTTACAGGGCGTTCAGCCAAACTATGTCACACAACTTGTTCTGGGACACTTTTGATGGTCCTTTGAACTGATAGGTCCCCTAAGGTCATATGTCCATACCTGTATTTGAACACCCCATATTCCAACCCATCCAAGAGGCCAATTACCATTTACATAACCTTGTCTTAACCTATTTGTTAATCATCATAAGGTATGGAAATATATTTAGCTTGAGTCAATTCAGTACAACTCTACTAAGCTGTTTCTTGTTAGTAGATGATTGGCCGATCTTGAAGGCCTTTAGGTAAGATTTGCATGCATGGTTCCAATATCAGTTAAGGAACATTTGTTGATCTGGCTGGTACTGGCTAAATATTTCCATTTGCTAATGACAAGTTGTAATGTAAAATGTTAATTATTTCGCCCTCACACTCCACTGCATTTGTGTTAATCTATTTCTCGTCTTCTATTCGTGATCCTGTTGCTTTCAGGTCACCCTCAAGAAAGGATTTAAGAATGACTCATAATAAATAGGTTTTTTATTATTGTAAAGTCCTGGCTACTTGCCAGTCAGTCAGTCATCCATTCCTATCAAACAGTTGACAGTCAAAGAAATAAAAAATAATACGGATATGTAAATTATATCAGGCCATCATTCCTGATACAGAAGTTGTAGTCAATACAGCTTCTTGTATTGGACAGTTTAGAAACGGGCAGATCTCTAAGATCAAAGACACAAACACCTAACATTAAGTATTCAACACATCCACACAAATTACAAAAATAATGCAAACCCAAGCCTATAAGAAACCTGTTTTGTGCTCTGATGGTCACTCAGGCAGGAGATAATCTTAGGAAAACAAATAAATATAAATAGCCAAAGACTAGGAAGGTCTCGACAGCTGGTTTTACCCCTGGATCTAACCAAGATAAATTATTATTTTCATTATTAATGCAAACACAATAATAATGAATATAATGTGTGTCACCTTTTCCTTTCTCAACATACGGTATATTTCTATTTCCTTGTGGAAGCCAGAAAATACTTTAATAAGGTGTATCTAAGTCATTTAATTGCTTATTCATATACAAACAATTATCATTGTAATATAAATATCATTGCTTTGCTGCAACCATATGCTGCACATGATGACGAATCACTTAATGGCAATAGACTTCAATAATTATAAATCGCAGTTTGTGTCATGATTGTGTGAGGTAGGAACCAGGGGAAGCTGCTCTCAAGACCTATCCTACTGCAATGCCCAAACCATCGGGTTTGCTGGCTTACTGAGGACATCAACAAAAGAGTCAGATATATGTAAATCCCATACAGTTGTTAGAAAGACTATCAAGAGCTTCCACTTATTACTTGTATGGCAACATTAGTAAAAGAGTAAACAAGATTTACTGTACATCATAATCGTTGCCATTAAAATACTTTTCCCGTGAATAAGTACAGTACTTGTTACATGGTGTTACACTGAGATCGGAGTCGTTACATAGAAGCATACGAGAATACGTGGGACTCTTGAAAAACTCTTTTGCACACTCTTTAAAATATCTTGCCAACGAAACGTGCCACTCTGTCCGTGAAGGGAGGGAGTTGATTCGTCTCACTAATGACTGGTGCTTCTCTTGGTTGGGGTTGTATATCTGATTCATAAGCGTGTTCGTCCTCAACAGGTTCGGTCTTGGCAGGCTTCAGTCCATACTTCTCTGCAACTTTTTCAAATTTTTCATCCACCGACTTTGTTTCATCCTTACTTTGTTGATTATTTTGATTCATCATGAGCCAGTACTCTTCACCATCCGACTCTCCATTTACATCCTTGCTTTGCCCGGCTTTCATATCTTCTTTTTGAGGACCATCTGGATTGCTGAATTCAGTTAAAGCTTCACCATTAACACTTACCACCACTGCCCCAACACCTTGTCCAGATGATTCAGAAAAGGTTGGTTCCACTGTTTGAGTACCTTCTTCCTGTCTTAGGACATTTCCAGCTTCATTTCCAGTACCTTCAGTTGGAGATTCAGTACCAGCCTCACGAGTTGGCTCCTCTGCTAGAGTACCTTCTTCGGCTATTGGGACATCAGCTTCATTTCCAGTACCTTCAGCTGGAGCTTCAGTACCAACCTCAAGTAAATCAGTTGGTATCACGGCCTGACTGATTTCTTCCACCCTCACTCCAACTTCACTTTGAGGCGTTTCATTCCCAACACCTTCAGTTGGAGCTTCAGTACCAACCTCAAGTATATCAGTTGGTATCAAATCCTGACTGATTTCGTCCACCCTCACTCCAACTTCACTTCCAACTCCTTCAGTTCCAGCACCTTCAGTTGGAGCTTCAGTATCAACCTCTGGTGCCACTGGCAGGCTGATTTCTTCAACCCTCACTCCAACTTCACTTTGAGGTACCTCATTTCCAGCACCTTCAGCTGGAGCTTCTTCCGTTCCAGTTTCAAGTAAAGGTTGATCCCCTATAAGAGTCCCTTCTTCAACTCTCACTACACCTTCATTACCAGTGCCGTCAGTCTGACCCACAGTTCCATCCTCAGAAATTGTTGGACTCTCTGTCGGAATATCTATCTGGACTCTTACTGCTCCTTCATTTCCAGTACCTTCAGTTGGAGGTTCAGTTTGAGCCTCAAGTAAAGTTGGTTCCACTGTCTGTATACCTTCATCAATTCTCACTGCTCCTTCATTTCCAGTAGCTTCGTTACCAGTACCTTCAGTTGGATTTTCAGTTACAGGCTCACGTAAGGTTTGTTCTGTCTGAGGAATTTCTTCAGCTCTTAGTGCACCACTTTCATTTCCAGTAGCGTCAGTAGGTGCATCAGTTCCAGCCTCAAGCAAAGTTGGTACATCTGTCTGAGTACCTTCTTCTTGCCTTAGTGCTTCGTTACCAATACCGGTACCTTCATTTGGAGTTTCAGTTCCAGCCTCAAGCAATGTTGGTACATCTGTCTGAGTACCTTCTTCTTGCCTTAGTGCTTCGATACCAATACCGGTACCTTCATTTGGAGTTTCAGTTCCAGCCTCAAGCAATGTTGGTACTTCTGTCTGAGTACCTTCTTCTTGCCTTAGTGCTTCGATACCAATACCGGTACCTTCATTTGGAGTTTCAGTTCCAGCCTCAAGCAATGTTGGTACTTCTGTCTGAGTACCTTCTTCTTGCCTTAGTGCTTCGATACCAATACCGGTACCTTCATTTGGAGTTTCAGTTCCAGCCTCAAGCAATGTTGGTACTTCTGTCTGAGTACCTTCTTGCCTTAGTGCTTCTTCGTTACCAATACCGGTACCTTCATTTGGAATTTCAGTTCCAGCCTCAAGCAACATTGGTTCCTCTGGTTGAGTACCTATGGGACTTTCTGCTCCTTCAATTCCAGCCGCTTCAATTGGAGTTTCAGTTCCAGTTCTGGTTTCAATTAAAATTTGTTCCTCTGTCTGAATACCTTCATCAAGGATTCCTGCTCCTTCATTTACAGTTGGATTTTCAGTTCCAGCCTCAAGTAAAACTGGTCTCTCTGTCTGAGTACCTTCTTCAGCTATTACTGCACCTTCATTTCCAGTACCATCAGTTGGATTATCAATTCCACCCTCTGGTGAAGTTGGTACATCTCCTTCAACTCTCACTACAGCACCTTCACTTTCAGCAGCTCCCTTTGTTGGAACATCCCCAGGTGCAGAGTCTGGTGGTATTTCAGTAGGAAGACCAATTTCACCACCTTGTACATTTGGGTCTGATGATGCTACGTCACTTCCACTTTTTGTAGCTGAAAGAAAATATTGTTATGAATAATATGTTATTCTAGGAATCTAGGTCATTGAAAGGTTTCATAAGACGTATTGTAGAATTTAGAATACTCTTTGCATATATATATATATTACATTTTGTTATTTTTCTGAAAATGTTCAGTACAAACGAATTGAATTTGTTGTCTCATTCAGCATCTAGGAATATGAAGCACTTTAAGTGATATATATTTATATATATATAATAGCTTCTGAAGGACAATGGCACCTTGGTCCCCTTCAGAGTATACTACCCTTGGGACCTCACACATACCCCAAAACCCCTTCCATTATTCAGAACTTTGTGCATTGTCGTTTTTTGGTATCACCATCCTAATGTACTACATACTGTATAATGGCGTGTGGTGATTTAGTGGGTTATAGTGCCTTAGTTCAATTTTTCTCCCAGCTATCTGGCTTGGGTTCGAAACTTGATGAGATAACCAGAGGAAGTTTTTCCAGTGTAATGTCACCACTGGGACAAGGTTGGTCTCCCATTCCTTAAATGAGTGGGGTACCATGGCTATAATCACTAGTGTTTTTATTTTTTTTATCTATACTGAGAAAGGTGATGACTAAAAGCTAAGAGCCCACTTATAGCCTCATCTGTAAAACCAAATAAGGTAAGAGTCCGAAATCATGTAAAATTTCGCTCGAGATGCCTAGACACATTGCGTCTGAATGAGTATAAGTCGTAGTGAGTTGGAAAGATGGATGGAGGAAGAATTTTCAAGAGTTGATTGGTTGTGTATATGAAAGACTGAAAGTACATGTCAACTTTTGCATCAGGGAGTTGGACAGAAAATGGGTGAGATGGAGAATCTCGGCGAGTGTTGCATACTATCCTGAGGAGAGTAATTAATATCGAGTTTAACAACGATAAAAGAGAGAGAGTGATGCAACTTTGTGGTGAAAAAAGAGAGGTTGTAGTGAATCAGTAAGAGGGGGAGAGTTGGTGAGACGACAAAAAATTAATTCCACCTTGTCCAGGAGTGTTGTGAAGGCTAAACCACCCCACACATGGGAGCCATACTCCATACAGATACGGATGACACCCCTGTACATAGACAACAAACTGTGTGGGGATGAAGTATTCACAAAATCTGCGCAACAAAGCTTACTTCTCTGAGGCAATTTTAGCTAGAGTGGAAATATGATCTCTCTAAGAGAGATTGTCAAAGAAAGAGACTCCAAGAATATCAAGGGATGGAGAAAGATCAAGTTGTATGTCGTTGAAGAAGAGGGGATAATCATTTGGAAAATTAGTACGAGTTGAGCGGTGAAGGAACTGTGTTTACGAGACATTGAAAACCAGGAGGTTTTCTGTGCACCAGTCTCTTCCCCAGGAGAAGAGCTGCTGGTATGGGCGGTTGTCAGACCGGGTGTAGTAGTGAAGAGTGGAATCATCGGCCTAGGAGTGGATAGGGGAAGAGATACAGCTAAAAATGTCATTGATAAAAAGGAGAAAGAGAGTAGATGATAGAACAGAATCCTGAGGAACACCACTGTTGATAGAATTAGAGGAAGAACAGTGACCATCTACAACAGCAGCTATAATGTAGATTGGCCCAGAAAGGAAATCAGAGGTAAATGCATAGAGGGAAGAATAGAAACTGAAGCTTTGTCCCAGACTCTATTAAAAGCTTTTGATATGTCTAGCTGCTTAGCACGACTGTAAAAGTTTCATTGATGTTCCAAATAGAGGATGATCATGAAGTAGAAAGGAGGGATAGAAAGTCGCAAGTAGAGCGTTCCTGATGGAAACTATGCTGACGATCAGAAAGAAGGCCGTGACGAGTAAGATACTTTGGAATTTTGCTGTGAAATATATATTCGAAAACTTTAAAATTTAGATAATCAAGAAATCAGAGCAATGGGGTGATAGTTGGAGAGTTCTTGAAAACAACAGGAGGAATCTCATCAGGACCGTACACCTTCCGAGTGTCAAGGCCAGAGAGGGCAAAAATTTGAAGAGATTCTGATGTCAGAGGCATAAAATAAGTTGGAAGTTCCCAGTCTTTTACCACCTATTAGGGAAACTCCAACCAAGTTTTTCAATGTTTCAATATATTTCACACACTTATAATCCTCAAGAGAACATGACAAGCTTATGCACCAGGAGGATAATTATCTCATTATTATCATGTTTCGTAACAGAGGCGCCTGTTATTGTGATGGCCAGACCTGGGCCATACAACTCTTACTCATTTGGTTTATGTTACATACCACACACCTATTAAATACAATCGAGCAAATAATCCTTTAAATCCTGTGGGTTATCATGTGTAACATCTTGAGCGATTGATACTTCGCCGCATAAAGAATTGTGAATTGTTCATGGAGTTTATAGCTCGCATGGTATGCCTGTCTTTGTAAATTTTAGTGTTATATCATCTCCGATCTCGAAAGTTGGTGTCAACTCGTTCCATGTTACTCATGTGGACCAATTTTTGTCCCTTGGGTTCGTTCATTTAGCAATTCTTTGACACATAGACAAAGAGATGGATACGAGCGCCTCATATTAATATTGATTGGCTCTACGTCCCCAACACTTCCTTTCATTTCATAAATAAGTCATTTTGGAGTGTCCATTAAGTGTAACACACACACGCACACAGTGAATGACCACCCATGCTATGAGACTAAATGAAGCATTTCAATTTTGGAAAAGCTACTTATACTGTTTGATGACGATTGTGGTATACACTAATGATTGGCAGTCACCAAACGTAACGAGTGTATCATTCTAAATTTCTCAGTTCTGATGATGCATTGCAGAATTGTATTGTGACTAACGACAGACGAGTTTATGTAGGATATTATTATTATAAAGAAGAACCTCTGAATATCAAAGGTTGAATGAGAATCCTTTAACTTTTTCACCGCCTATTGACTCAAATTAAGAGTTTGGGGAATAAACTTAATATTACATTCTCCGGGTAAGACAAAACCGTGTACATTAAAGGATTAAAATTTGTACATGGTATTTGTTGTCTATGCTGTAAAAGGTGAGAACCAAAGGCAAGAAGCCCAGATCAGTGTCCTCACCTGTGAAATTTTGAGGAATATCGGTAAGTCACATACCTTGGGTCAAATTACTGAATTAAGCCGCTATAGAAGAGTTTCAGATGACGTCACAAGCTCCGCCCCCCGACTCCACGTGGTGACCGTGTAGGCAAAACAAAGTGTATGTGTGACCACCATTCCTGACCATTTTCCATCATGGCTACAAGCTGTGTACCAGGTTTATGCACTTAATGCTATTGGAAAGGATCACTTATTACCTCTCATTATATCTTAGCTCAAGGAAAGTAGCAAAAGATTAATACCCAACCATGGTAAAACTTGGCTCTTGTTGGCTACGTAGTATGTACAATTAGATTTGGTTATTATTATTGTTCTTATTTTGTTTACATGACTTACGTCATATTGGTAAAGCTTGCAAGACTTTGGAAGGAAAGTGAAACGAGCTATTCCTGAAATTACGTAAATAGCTCCCTGAAAATATTTTATAATTCACTGGTTTTGTGCATTCTTGTTAGGTCTAAACCTAAGAAACTTCTTTCAATGCCCAATACACTTCATAGAGTGGAGAGATGTGCATGCAGCATAAAGGAAATGCTTAGAAGACACGATATGAAATGGTCCAACCTGGTCAGCGAGGTTGAAGTAAATCACACACACACAAACACACATTAGTGTGTCCAAAAAACGAGTAAAATCGTTTGTCATTAGCCTCAAGATTGTAATTGTAAATTGTCATCACCCTCACAGAATTTGAAACTGTAATTGTTTTGCTGCCAGCTGATTAATGCTGTTGTTGGGTAATAATGGTAAGGGTATTTAAAGCTGTCTCTGAGCCAGGTAACTTAGCTGAGTAAATTAACAGGTATTAACTGATATAGATTAATTACACTCTGTAGATGTGTCAAGCAGATGCTGTCTTGGAATTGCAACGGCTATATTGTCATGGATTATTCTGCATTATATCTGACCAACAGCCCTCTGCATACCGTCAAACCTTTGGCATTAATGCTGGTACTCCTTCCACGTCATAATAGTGTAGCCTACTAGTTACAGTCGTATTCGTCAACGGAGTTAAACATGTATGAATCTCACGAGTCCAAGCTTAATACTACTGAACCAAATGATATCCCTGAGAAATGACTACGGAAACCATTTAACTCCAATAATATGGGATGTTAAAAGACCTCACGAACGACTAGGAATACATTACGTGGTACTGATATTCACCCTCCAACCTGTCAGCTACATTAATTTGCAAAGAGGGAGGAAGGTGTGAGCAAGGTTGTTAGCACACCTGCAGCAGTGGGACAGTGAAGGTAGGAGGGGCAGCAGATACCGGGGGTGTAGATCCCCTCACAGTCGTGACGCCAAGGGCAGCTGATGACAGAACACACCAATGACCCATTCTCATATCGGCATATCTCGCAGGGTTTACTGGGGTCCTGAATTGTCTGAGTGTCTTGGTCCACCACCACCACCACCGACCCGTCGTCCGTCTTGGAGTCTGACGGCACACCATCCATGTCAGTTCCAGGTCGTGGTAAAATGACTATGTTGTTTGTTTGTGTCAAGTATTCCATGGATTATTGAACTGTTGCGTCATAGGCAGGAGTAGGACAAGACAAGTACATGAATACAGAACATGAAGAACATTGTCTTCCTAGAAAATACTTGTCCTGTAATTCACATGAAAAGTGAACTACCAAATGTTCCTTAATAAGAGATTAAGATTGTATCTGTCAGCATGAAGTAAAGGATAGATCATTGATTTATGTTGCATCTCTTCATAGACTTTTGAGTAGGATTTTTGCATTAATTTCAACTTTTAACAAAAAATTATACAATTTTCTAAGAAAATTACGTTTATTTTGTCATATTCGGAAGTAATTCTGTCAATGATGTTAAGCAAAGTACTATGTGGAGTCAATATGGTGAGATACACCTTACGAGTGTCTCACACAAAATTTCCTTGACTCTCTCGGTTGTATAACACCAAATTTCTTGGTTCTGAAGGTTGGAACTTGGGTTCGATGCCGGTCCTGTAATAATTAACTTACTCTGGACCGCAGTCCCTATGAGTGACGGACATGGCATTTATGTTCCTACCTCCTATAGTTTGTTTTGTATCCAGCGATTCGGTTACAGCCGGCTGGCAGAGAGTTAAGGAACTTTTTTGTGAGACTGTACAGGTGCTGGTGGCTGCGACTCACCACATTGGTACTGAGAGCAGCAGCGGCCGGATATTTTCAAGGGTTTGCAGCCTTGAGGTTCGGGAGGGCAGGTGACAATGTTACAGGCAAACCCTGGTGGTCGGCACTGACATGTCTCGCAGGGGTCGGCCGTGGGCAGGTACTGGTCTTTGTGGTATGTCACTCCGTCCACAACACACACTTCAAAGAAAACCACCAGCCCAGTACCCATTATATTATTTCCAATATTCTTTTATAGCTTGGAATACTTACAGCTAAACCGAAACTGACTCTTTAATTAAAGAAGCACACGAAAAGTAAAGTGATATTATTATTCGGATTTGCTCTCAAACTGTTCCACCAAACATAAATAAAATCCCGAAAGAGTCTCGTTTTATACAAAGGTTTTAGTTCCAGGAAACCTTATCCATATAGGCTATTTAAGATTAGACAAAATGAGTCATGGGCGAGATGATGATGATGATAACGGGTACAATGGCTCAATAAACATGAAGTTTACTAAGCGGTCATCGTCGAGCTGACAGCAAACAGGTTCACATACAGTACAACCCAGATAGAATTATTGTCAAAGTCCCATTATTCATTTTCTTAGCACCTGTCACCGTGTCTGTCAGTGTCCACGCAGGTATAGATAATTATGTACCAACAGTCCCTCAGTGTCAGGACCTATTTTTTTTCCAGTTACCATGACACTACAACTATTATTTTTTTCAGTACTGCCATGGTAACCGTGTAAGTCCCATCAGCAAATATCTTTCTCTAGCAAACCTGTTGGATAGGCCTTGACGAATGACGACAAATATATGACCAGCTCGGGAGAAGACCTTTCTAATATTTTGAACTACCAGGGAAATTACCACATAAACCATCGATTTCTTATAGCGACATTGGTACTGTGTATATTCCCATACTATGACTGTATAGGTGATATTGATTACCCTTCATCGACATTTGTGTCCATTACACTCACGGTACAAACAGTTGTCATTATGGTAACAAGTGCCTTCTGAGGTTTAGCTTTTGGCGTAAGCAAGTCATGATAGAAACACACAAGAATTTTATGCAGTGTTTCTTGATTCATGTTCTGTATTTTAGTCTAATTCTCTAGAGTATCTTATTTCACCTCAGGGTAATATGGTACGGTTTTGTAAGTATATACGTAATATAATAAGGAAACTGTTATTACCAGAGTATAACAAGATTAAGTTTAATGTTGATAGGCATTGTTTTCTGTAGCGATAGTTAAGGGGGAAGTATAGGGTTGGTGAATCTGGAGCACATGATTACTCCAAACTATTCCAAACAACTGACCACATTATTTTTGTTCATCTGGTCCTGTTTCCTGGAATACTTTGGAGGAATCAATGTAGTCTAATATACCAAAAGTATACTATCACCTTATGGAGTCTCCTATAGTCGGTAAAATGGAGGCCAGAAGGTCCTCCAAACTATTCCACGAAATATACTCCCTCAATACAGTATAGGTGAGTTTTGTGGCTTAGTTTGGAAGGATCACAACCTCTATTTCACCATCAGCATCTTCCAAATGGTCGTATCAATTGTTGTGATAAAATTGACAGTGTTAGCATTGGTAGTGGTGGTGGTGGTGGTGGTGGTTGTCGTGATGGTAGTGGTGGTAATGGGAGTGGTCGTGCCAGTAGTAGTGATGGTATTGATAGTGTTAGCATTGGTGGTAGTGGTGGTGGTAATGGTAGTGGTCGTGTCAGTAGTATTTATGGAAATTATAGTATTACAATTGGTAGTGGTGGTGGTAATGGTATAGTGATCGTGTCAGTAGTAGTGATGGTATTGATAGTGTCAGTAGTGATGGTATGTATAGTGTTCTTACCTTGATTATTATCGATGGTGGTGAAGAGGATGTCATCGGAGACGCCTACTTGCCGTTTGACGGGGTCTGCCGAAAGGTGTTTGGAATTAGAAGTCATTATTGAGGAAAGAACTCATAATTGAGGAAACATTTGAAGAACTGTGGCTGTGTACTATGGTCAGTTATGAACAAGCTGTCTAATTAACTACAGATTATCTCGTAAAGTCTAAACTTGATTTACTAATGATAATGAAGCTTTCCTAGGCTAATACTGTAGGTATGCATGGTATGCTGAATTGCCCGCAAGCATAATACTCATCATATTTTATGCATATAATTATATTTTGGTGAAGGAAATAGACAGAGAGAGAGAGAGAGAGAGAGAGAGAGAGAGAGAGAGAGAGAGAGAGAGAGAATGACTGACTGAAAATTAACGATATAGAGAGGGTTAAGATATAGGTAATGATTGTCCTTGGTGTTACTCACTGGCCGTTACCGTCACCGCCGCCACCACCGTCAGCAGCACCACTGGACTCCACATCGCTGCCTGAAACAAAAAGAAAGGTGTTAACGTGACAATGAATATTTCTATTATTATGGTTTTTAGTTAAGATTGTAGCCTAAGATGACATTGTGTCTTCTCAATTCACCAAGTTACTATCAAGATGAAAAACAGCAGGACTAAAGTAATCTGTTTTGTGGCTTAGTCTGGAGGAATCAGCAGCCTCCAGGTCGATAGGATCACATTCCCTTTAATAAAATACTTCGATCATTTATTTCCCTTGGTATCCATCAGAACATCTGTAGGTCAAACTTGGGTATGTGGCACCGTAGAATTTCACACCTGACTGTTTTAGAGACCGTGGGATAAGGATTCGTTTATTATGCTCGATAACTCGGTATTATAGTGAAGTGTTTATGTACCATGTTAACCGTTTGAGTGTGGTGATATAAAGCAGATTACACAAGATGGTATATGAAAATAATTCGTGCTTTTATGTGTGTATGATGTGTTTGTTTTTATGAGTGTACTTGTGGGTTTATGTTTGTATGAGCGAGTGTGTGTATATTTCTATGTATTAGTGTGTGTGTGTGTGTGTGTGTGTGTGTGTGTGTGTGTGTGTGTGTGTGTGTGTGTGTGTGTGTGTGTGTGTATACAGTCTGCGTGTGTAGCCTAGTCATGCAAAGAACGTAGTATAGTTTTGTGGCAGGGGATTTGGAAGGTGGAGAGAGTATTCATGGTTGGTGTGGCGTGAGAGTGAAGGGCTGGGTCGGAATGCGGAACAGGTGAGAGTTGATCACGAGGAATGTGTATATGTATGTATGTATGTATGTACAGTATGTGTGTGTGTGTGTGTGTCTGTGTGTGTGTGTGTGTGTGTGTGTGTAATGACCTATATTTCGTACTGCATGTAATCCCATTTTAGCATCTTGTAGTAGGTTGTAATATTTTCAGACTATTGACATTTTTTTGCCTTCATCTTTCAGGTTCCCTCACATCTTTCTAAATATTCTTATGCTTTCTAGTGAATATTTTTTATGTCCATGTCAGTACCTTCCTGAAACTTAATATCTTTGCTTCTTTGCATTTGTTTTTAATTTTATTGTTCTGTCCCAACTCATTTTATTACACTTAAACTTTTTCACCCTAAGCAAGCAGTTTCTTCTGTATTAAAAGAGAACGCGATAATTGGATATATGCATTGATAGATAGGTAGGTAGATAGATGCAGTAAAATGTGAGAGTGAGAGAAGAGGTTAACTGGAGGGTCACACATGTAGGTAGAAGAAAGAGGATTGTTATATTCCTGGTGGGAGAGAGAAAGATAGGAGGAAAGGGGAAGGAAGGAAGGAATGAAAAAGATAATAGTGTGATTGTCTGTATTCACCGCTGGGAGGGACCAGGAAGGATGTTTGTCTAGCCTCTGTGGGGTATGTTCTTCCTTTGGTGGTGTTTGATATGATCTCTCCAGGTGGTAAAGCTCTACAGTAGGTACCCACATTTCCATATCATGCTGGTAGTGCTGCTGTTGGTGATATACAGTATAAAGGATATTTCAGTCATTCACGAGTGCTTTTAGAATAATGAAATAGACACTCCCTGGGCATACCAACGAAAACAGACAGACACACAGACAGACAGACAAACAGACACAGAAGTAGACAGATGTGGAGAGGTAATATAATGAACTGGGATGAGACAATCAGGAGAGGAGGATGTGAGAGATACAAGGAGCGAGACAGACGGGGAGACCCAGACAGACTTACAGACTGACAAGTATGGTTAGAGGGGGAAAGGTCTCGCGAAGGCCAGTGACCCTCCACTGCCCATAAGACCCTAAGATTGAAAGACCTCTTAATCTTGGCCTGCCCAGACCCTACCGTGCCCAACCTTTAACCATATGACCTCCCAAAGGGCAAGGCTGCGAAGATGGAAGAGGCGGGGGACACGAGGGAATGGACGTGGATAAACAGGAAGGAAGATACACGAGAATAGACGTGAGGAGGGAGTAGATGAGGAGGATTGGTTAAGGTCACCTCTTTGTACAGACCATATACAGTAGACAACCCTCACCACCATAACGGGAGTGTTAATGTCTCCAGGAAGGGTTTAGTGGAATCCTTTCCTTCCTTCCTCTACTTCTTTCCCTTCCTCTCCTTACTTTAGTCATCTTGTATGTGTACGTGAGAGAAGGGAAGGAAGAAGTGCTATCCTTACCTTCCCCTCCCCCTCCCCTCCCCTCCCCTCCTCCTCCTCCTCCTCCTCCTCCTCCTCCTCCTCCTCCTCCTCCTCCTCCTCCTCCTCCTCCTCCTCCTATTCTCTTCCTTATCGCTCCATCCCTGTCTTTCTAATCCCACGTCATTAAGGGGGAGTACAGTGTTGGTAAATCTGGAGCAACTGATTCCTCCAAACAATTCCAACACACAACAGGCTACCATTATATTTGTCAATCTGATCCTATTTCCTGGCATATTTTGGAGGAATCAAGGCTCTCCAATACACCAAAAGTATACTCTCCCCTTAAAGATTATTGACACACACATTTTCGGGAGTTTCAGATGTAGAATGATACTTTCCACTGTGTCAAATGAATTGCTTCCTTTCAACAACAACCCCCCACTCCCCCAGCCTCACTCCTAAACCTCTCCACCTCCCCCCCCACTCCTCACTTCCCCAACCTCACTCCTAAACCTCTCCACCTCTGCTCCTTTACTCCTCATTTCTTCATTCGAGTCCTTAAGGGGATAGTATATACTTCTGATACATTGAAGTGTCGTGACTCCTCCAAAATATGCCAGGAAACAGGACCAGATGAATAACGATAATGGTGTCCTGTTGCTTGGAATTGTTTGGAGGAAGGAATCAGTTGCTCCAGATTTACCAACACTGTATTACCCCGTTAATAATTTCACTTGCTTCCCGATCCATAGTCCAATCTCAGTTTCCCTCACTAAAACCAACCTTCTTGTTTTATCGTTTCCATATTATACAGATAGCATCACCACCATGGATCACTTTTCACCCCATTTTTTTCTCCTCTTATCCTTCCTTATTTTCCTCTCTCTGTCTCTAACTCTCCCTCCTCACCTCTCCCCAACCCCTCCCTCCTCACATCTCCCCAGCCTCCAGTCCTACAGGTCCTATTAGGCCTTCCCCCGAGGCCTTCCTTATTACCCTACTTGGTATTATACTCTGTAATAGGCCTAAGTTGTGGTTCTCTCTCTCTCTCTCTCTCTCCTCTCTCTCTCTCTCTCTCTCCTCTCTCTCTTCTCTCTCTCTCTCTCTCTCTCTCTCTCTCTCTCTCTCTCTCTCTCTCTCTCTCTCTCTCTCTCTCTCTCTCTCTCTCTCTCTCTCTCTCTCTCTCTCTCTCTCTCTCTCTCTCTCTCTCTCTCTCTCTCTCTCTCTCTCTCTCTCCTCATCATCATCATCATCATCATCCTCTTCTTCTTCTTCCTCCTCCTCCTCCTCCTCCTCCTCCTCCTCCTCCTCCTCCTCCTCCTCCTCCTCCTCCTCCTCCTCCTCCTCCTCCTCCACCACCATTATTTCGTAAGCCATCCTCCCTCTTTGCTACTTACCTGGCAGCGACAATCAATTATTATTATTATTATTATACAACGTCAGTATTGCAAGGTTTCAACACCCCCGGCCTCCTTTCTCTCAATACAACTTGATATCTGCGCAACACAACAGAAGGTCACGGACGGCCCATTGCAATATATATTAAGTGAGAAAAATTTTGTGTTGGTAAATCTGGAGCAATTGAATCCTTCAAACTATTTTTTCCAAGCAACAGAACACCATTATTTTTGTTTCCTGGCATATATATTTTGGAGGAATCAAGGCACTCCAATGTAACAAAAGTGAATTACCCCCTTAAGTTCAAGCTTTAATTAATGGGGTCACTTGATTGGGGTGAATTGGAGCTAACTTTGTCCTCCATACGATACCACACAACATAACAGGTCCCCCTATACTTATAATTATATTGAAGTAGTCTTTTTCCTGGCATAGTTTGGAGGAGAAATCATTAACCATTCAGTCCAACCCAAAACAAGTGACCCCTTGCTCTTATAATAACTACCATGTGATTATCTTTGATGATGAAATACTCACTGTGTTGTGTCTGGCTGATATGGAGTAAGAGGAATTTGTTGTTGATTCTTATGTGAACTGTCTACGTAACCAATTAAGCTGTAGTCCTTGATGTGTGTGTGTGGGGGGGGGGGGGGCTACGTGTGTGTGTATGTGTGTGTGTCTCCGTGGGTGTGTGTGTGTGTGTGTGTGTGTGTTATTGTTTCCACTCTCTCTTTTCGTCTTTGCGTCGTTGTTATCTTTGTATTGTGTGCGTGCCGTGGTTTTAGTTTTTTGTGTGTACAATGTTTGGGAAATAACAATACCTGTATGTCTGTGGTCAGTCCGTCGGGTACTGAATTGGGGAAAGAAAACGATTTTGTTTTTGAAAAAAAAATACGTCCAGGAAATAAGTAGTGGCGAAAAGGGAGTTCTTACTGAAATCGGACATTTAATACAATATCTGTCGGAGAAACGATAAATTATTATTGCGCCCCAATCCAAACTCCACCCTGGGCCAAATAAAGAGTTTACACACAGTTAGATGATAGAATAGATACGAAAGTTACTCAGAGAGGTATAAGAGTTAGGGATAGCAGTAAATACATTAAACAGATATACAACAATGGTTTGTAAAGTAGGGACACGTCAATTGACTTGAAGTTTTCATGTAAAAAAATATATATCCTTTTTTTTTTATCTCCCTGTCAGCTTCGGTAAGAGAGGAGAAACAAGTGGTAGACCCGGCCTCTCTTGCCTCATTGTTAGCCTATTGTAGTTGTCTGCTTTAATGAACCGTGTAAATTAAATTAATCAATCTCGATTATTTACGAACCTGTTTTATACTCTCTCTCTACTCCCCCTGTATATATTTTGCTACATGACTCAGTCCCTCCCTCCCAGTTCCCCTCACCTTCCTCTCACATGCTTTTCTCCCTCTCCTTCACTCGCCTGCTTTCTCCTTCCCTCCTCTTCTCACCTGCCCTTCTCCTTCACTTGGCCTTCCTTGGATAATAAATAGTGATGACTCAGTAAACTAAGGTAATATGGAGCAAGAACACTTTCCAAAACTATCATCGCTTGGGGCGACCACTTGTAAGCGATTAAGTAATTTCAATTATTTATAAAAGTCATCGTAACAGTCAATAACCTTGAAGCTAGATTGCATATCAAATACATTATAATTAACAGTCTTACAAACTTCACTGACTGAAAATTATATTAATCTTAACACCAGCTTGCATGTAATTCGAACAAGTATGACGAGTCCAGTTTATGAAGAAAGAATATATTATTTAAGCTAGAAGAAAGGAAGAATATATTATTTAAGTTAGAAGAAAGGATATACAATAATACTTCAGACAGACAGAATTATGTGGATGGATGTATATTGTTGTTGTTGGTGCCTGTGGAGTGGGTTGGCGGCCAAGGTGGGAGGAGCACAAGGGGTCACACTCTCCATCACCATATTTCTAGTCATTCGGGACGAGTTTTTTTTTTTTTTTTTTTTTTTTTTTTTTTTTTTTTTTTTTTTTTTTTTTTAAGTAGGTTAATAATTTCCATCGAGTGGAGTATAACTGACATCGGCATTGTTTGTACTGGTAGTCATAATATTTCAAGTTATAATATCTGGTTCACAAGATAGAAGAATAAGCATAATAGCAAGATAGAAGATAGATAGTTCAAATAAGCAAGATAGAAGAATATGTAATAATGGTTTGTGAAGTTTCTTTCGTGGGTAAGTAATGGTAAGTAACATAGACTGGTTGTAAGGGAAGGCTGCAGCAGGTGTAAGATTTGACCGAATGGATAAGTTACTGGATCAAAGGAATGGCAGGTGGATTTGGCCATCATTGTCTGCCTTAGGTGTGTGTGTGTGTGTGTGTGTGTGTGTGTGTGTGTGTGTGTGTGTGTGTCCTCGTGCATCGAATAGGAGAGAGGTAACGTAAAAATTATATCGATAAAGAGGAGAAACAGAATTATAAACAAAAATGTACTAAAACATAACTCTCATAAAACGATAAAGAATATGCAGAGAGAGAGAGAGAGAGAGAGGATATGTGGAGGGCACAGTGTTGTATGAGAGAGCAGGTTTGGTTGGTTGGTTGGTTGGATGGGAGGGAGGGGAATACTGCAAGGTGAGGGTTGGGGACTTAGTGTGTGAGGAGATAAAACCTGACCTCGCATGCCAGACACTCCTAAAGCCAAGTGAGCAGCAACATGCCAGACACTCCTTGGTCATGTATACGTTAAGGGGATAGTATTTTTTTTTATCGATTGGAGCCCCTTGATTCCTCCAAAGTATGCCAGGAAATAGACCCAGATGGAGAATAATAATAATAATGGTATCCTGTTGTTGCCTGGAATAGTTTGGAGGAATCATTTGCTCCAGATTTACCATCCTAAACAATGTGCTATACACCCCCTTAACCTGCACGGTGTGTAAGGAATGATACAGGAGGGGTTATGGGGTTGTAATCGGTCGTGTTTATTTGTTTACTGTGTGTTGGGAAAAATTTATCGTAGCCATGCAGATAGCATTGTAGAGGTTGACTAAAGTTAATATTTCCCTTCATTCTTCCCCACTCCCTCCCTCTCTATCTTCACCTGCCTCTGCCCTTCACCTTGACTCTCGGTACTAGGTCGCAAACCCCCCAACCCCCTTTCCTGCCCAGTCCTGTCCAATCCAGTCAGTCCCGGTGAGGAGGGGAGGGGAGGAACGACGAGTCAGGAGGGATAATATACTGTACATGATTGATGTTGGAAGACAAGAAATGTAAGAAGACTTCCAAGCAGAAGAAGACTATCAACCTCCCCAGGAATATTGGTAATCTTGCACCAAGGCTCATGAAAAGTGAGGGGAAATAAACTTCATAATAGATTGTTGTAAGAACATTTTGACCCATATTATGGCTGATAAGTCATTCCAGATAATTGTTTATGATAACACTAGTGTTGAAACAACAACTATAGGATTAGGAGATGGCAAGAAATGATAAAGAGCTGAAAAAATTTAACTTTGAACTTCATATGTAGAACATAAGAAATATTCAGTTAGATAAGGAATATCGTGAGGGGGAAAATGACAGTCGGAACGATGCGAGAGTTACTGGAGACAGAATAGTAATCTTGAGAAATATATGATTATGGTATTGTTGCAGCAGTTAGTGAAAGGCGTTTACTGAAGGAATGTATTGTAGTCCTACTATTCGTTGTCGTGGCTACTGATGGACAATTTGTGTTTCGTTATATAAGAATAAATCTATTAGCTTCTGTTGCTTTGACTTCACGAGGCTGATTTTCAAGGTCCAAGCACAAAAAGAAGGGCGACCGGAATGTCATGCACGATTGTACATTTGGTGTGGGAGTGGAGACATGCAGGGCCCGAGGGAGGGAACAATGCACAACCCGACGGACGGAGGGAGGGAGGGAGGGATGTAAGGGAAGAAGGAGGGAAGAAAGGAATGGAAGGAGATGAGACAAGGAGGTAAGTAAAGGAAGGAGAGAGGGAGGGAGAGATGTAAGGGAAGGAGGAGGGAAGAAAATGAATGGAAGGAGATAAGACAGGGAGGTAAGTAAAGGAAGGAGAGAGGGGGGGAGAGATGTAAGGGAATGAGGAGGGAAGAAAGGAATGGAAGGAGATATGACAGGGAGGTAAGTAAAGGAAGGAGAGAGGGAGGGAGAGATGTAAGGGAAGGAGGAGGGAAGAAAGGAATGGAAGGAGATATGACAGGGAGGTAAGTAAAGGAAGGAGAGAGGGATATATATGAGAAAGGAAGGGAAGGAGATAGGGCGAAATATCTGGGAAGGAAGTAAAGGAAGGAGGAAGGAAAGTGATAGAATGGGAAGGAGGAATAGAAGTGAGGAGAGATACAGAGATGAAGGGAAGGAGGAGCAGAAGTGATGAGAGAAGTAAAAAGGGAGGGAAAGAGGAACATAAGTGAGGAGAGAAGTAGAGAGGGAGGGGAGGAGGAACAGAAGTGAGGAGAGAAGTAAAGATGGAACGAAGGAGAAATAGAAGTGAGGAGGAAAGAAGTAGAGATGTAGGTGAAGTCATAGTACACCAAAGTATCAGATCTCCAGTCCACCCTTCCTGGCTTGTTGTTTTTGTACCCACATGGACCAACGTGGCCACCCTATACCAACTTGATATAATATGAAACCTGAGATCCCTGAGGAGGTAACACACTTCTGGCATATTATGGAGGCTGTCGATCCCTCCAATGTATGCAGAGAACCGAACCATATCAACTCTATTAAGGGGGTATATAACACATTGTTTTGGGTGGTAAATCTGGAGCAATCTATTCCTCCAAACTATTCCAGGCAACAGGATACCATTATTTTTCTTCATCTGGGTCTGTTTCCTGGCATACTTTGGAGGAATCAAGGCGTTCCAATCTTTCAAAAGTATACTGTCCCTTATTAAAGGTAGCCTGTTGCCTGGACCAGTTTGTCAAATATACCAATACCATATTACCCTCATGAGATGGTGCGGCCCCAGGAGTGAATCAGGCCGGACTGGTTTGAGTGGTCCGGGATGTTGTCGGGGAAATATGATTGGAGGTTACTGATTCCTCCAGGCTATACCCAAGAACGAAACAGACTTGCTCAGTATAACCATTTTTATCCTGCATGGACGGTTTGGAGGAATCAATTTCTGTCAATTCGTCAACGACACACATACAGTCAAGAATAAAAGTCCTGAATTTGGTGAATGAAAGTGAGCCATTTGACTGAATCTTGTAAACCAATTATTACACAGATCAGCAGCTATTGTTTGCCACTAATCATTTCTAGAGACCGTTTTGTTGGAAAGTGTTGCAGAAATACTTGCGGTGATTGTATTATAATTAGGCTACCATGGAAAATTTCTCAAGGAAAACCAGATAGATTTGCTTAGGTAATGTCAAATCAAGTTAGGTTAGGTTAAGTAAGGTAAAGTTGTATAAAAAAACTACAATAACTTCGTGAAAAAGGAGCTATTGTCAGTGGGCGGCTATCAACCCGAGGAGTGTGATGGATTTATGTTCTGCTGTCGGGCAAGACCAACTCTTCCCTCTGAGGACGTGAGAGGCATTGAGTAACATCACTTGCGTCTTCATCGTCGGGGTCAGCGGGGGTCTATGACTGGCTGGTTGGCTGGCTGGGGCTGGCTGGGAACACTAGTGCCAATATAGCGGTTCTTTTACGACATGGATTGTACTGTAGCTTTTCGATGCCCATAATATTTTTTTTTTTTTTTTTTATCTCCTTGCTGTGGCATGAGGAGGAATAAGAATTTAGAGACATGCTTTTCATGCCATACGAACAACCTCTATCGTTTGTAATAGATGCAGAAGTGCTCTCAATACCCATGGAAGACTGTACACTACAATGTTGACCTTCAGAATACAGTTAAATCGGCAACTGTAGTGTCGTGTCTCAAGGCTGGATGTTGTTGTAAGTGAGACGTCTAGAGGGTACACGGTCCACAATCATTTTTATTGGCCTTCCCAACCCGGAACTGTCTTTAATACTTTTTGAGATTTGTTTGTTACCTTTTTAATCATCCAGCATTAGTCCACATGTAAGTAAATAAGACGTCAGAATTTATTGTGGCATATTGTGGATAGGTGTTATCCTTTGTACTGTACACCAGGAGTCAGTAATTATGTTCTGATCCGAAACACAACATAAATCTCCACCAACTTGGCATCCCATTCCTCCAGAGTCATGTCAATTGGTAAAGATTCATATTGTGCTTCGGATCAGGACATAATTATTGACCCTCAGTGTATGTCGCTTTCTTGTCACAGTCAGAAAAATGCATAAAGAAGTCATCGTTAGTGAAGAGTTTAAAGAAGTCATCGCTAGTGAAGAGTTTAAAGAAGTCATCGTTATTGAAGAGTTTAAAGAAGTCATCGTTAGGGAAGAGTTTGACCTCACAGTTACTTAAGAAAGAGTTGTGAGAGCATACACGTTCTGACACCATGTGAACGATCTAATAATATTATATGGAGGTTTTGGTTCCCCACCTATACCAATGAAATTTGTTTCTTGACTGCTTGGAGAAATCGGTAGCCTTCGACAACATATAATTTAATGGTGTAGTCTGTAAAGAAAATTTAGACTAACTTTACCAGACAATTTTATTTATTATAGAAAATCCGGAATGCGTCGTTGTAGAGAGTAACCAAATAATCAGGAACTACTGTGAAATCGAGCCCATGTCTGGGTGATGGACCTGGCCTAACCTGACCTCCTTTCTATTGCCATGTTGAGTTATTGCCAAGCTAGACCCTGGAAGTGGAGCGACAGCAGTTGTTGGTTGTTATTTATAGGCCAAGCAGGCAGAGAAAGAAGGCTGCAGGGACGGACATGATGAAGCACAACATGATTTCTCTCTCTCTCTCTCTCTCTCTCTCTCTCTCTCTCTCTCTCTCTCTCTCTCTCTCTCTCTGACACACACAAACAATCACAACTAACTAACTCTCTCTCTCTCTCTCTCTCTCTCTCTCTCTCTCTCTCTCTCTCTCTCTCTCTCTCTCTCTCTCTCTCTCTCTCTCTCTCTCTCTCTCACACACACATTTTAGGCTGCATTACCTATACAGATGTGTATGAACAATACATTAAGGATTATCGCTGCTCTTCTGACCATTTCTTTCTCTCTCTTGAACTATCCCCCTTTCCTTCTTTTCCCTTCGTGTTTACTATTCCTCCTTTGTTTCCTCTTTTATAGTAGTTGACATGCTATCGTTCATATTTGTACCAATTGTCCCCACAGTGTCAATACACAGTATACTCTTCAGACTAGGGAGATCTTTGAAGAGATAATAGGAATGGCAGGTACTGATCCCTTACCCTCACCAAAATATCAAGGTGTACCAGTGTCATGTCAAGCGGGTGTACAGTCGGTGGCAAAAGTCTTGTCATGAAATACAGTATGAAAATGTAAGCTTCACAGGCTCATAAACTGAAATACCATGAATATTTATTAATTTACCCCCTGGATGTTATAATTTTTATGATGAATGTGTTTGTTTGATGATTATCCTTTGTGGTATTCATCAAAAAGTGATGAGTGAGGCGACACGACTTTTGCCGCCGACTGTACAGTACGTCTCCTTGTAGAATGACTTAGTACTTTCTCGTTCTCCCTCCGGCAGTAAGTGGATACCCGGAAAATGCTTGTTGCGCTAACTGTATGTCTTGTTGCTGAATGACACTGCACCTTTCCCAAGCAGTCTATAGATTCGGGGAAGTTAGAGTTTTACCTCGGGCAATGTTATGAAAGCAGGAAAGAATATCTGTGGTTAAGGATACATTCTCCAATTATGTAGCATACTTTCAGGTACTCGTATTATGTTGTATACTGCAGCTGTAATATCACGCTTCGAATAAGACCGTTTCATTCGAACAATTTGCAGGACTATTGAGAGTGACTGTATTGTTCCGATAATTTGTGTGGTGAAAATACTACACCTCCATCATTCCATCTCGCTGCCTGTTCCGTCATCATGATTTATTGCCAGCCTTCATTATATTTGATGAATCGTGTTTCCAGTCTTTGTGACACTCAAGGTAAGTCTGACCTAAAAACAGTTAAAGTACAATTGTAAACATTGACGTAACAAATTGGTAATGGCTATCAGGACCAGAAAGCAAAGCAAGATACAAGCGGCTTGAAACATATATTATCTGCATACGTAAATATATGAATATACATTAAAGTGTAAAATTTTAAACTACCTGGAGAGACTTCATATGAATTTGCATTTCATAACTTTGAAATGAGATGCCAGCTTAGCTTGTCTTATCCTATATTGTTTGGGGTCAAGAGAAAGTTGTAGTCGATTGTTTTCATTTTCTCTTTTTGTATCAATTCATGTCTGTGTTTATACCAGTTTTTCATTCCAGAAAACCCTTAGCTATGCCATAACTTTTCAGCAAATTAATGATAATATTTACGCTGGAAACTTTCCAAAACGTTGACAGATGTAGTTAACATATTAAAAAGTTGTTATGTTTGCTTGGTTCATGTATGATTGACTGGCTATCTGACTGACTGTCTACATTATTGATTAACTTCCTGGCTCACCGGTAACCTGTCTCACCAACTTCCTGACTTGTGCCGGGAACCAGACTGTCCTACCACTAACTGTTCAACCACTAACTGTCTGTGAGACTTTGACAGAGTGGAAGGGTAAAGCTTGTTGTGGTGGGTGAGGGAGGAAGGAATGATGGATGACGGCTGGAAGTGTTAGTGAATGGGTGTGGTACTGGGATGGAGGTTTGGAGTTGAAGACTGGGTATAGAGAGGGAAGTGTTGAGAAGGGGTGGAAAGTATGGGTAAAGGAAGGGAGATGAGAATGAGTGAGGGAGAGTAGGTGAGCAAGACTGTGTGTGTGTGTGTGTGTTTGAGGGAGAGGCGAGACAGCCACGGTCGACGCACCCAACCTCAGGATTCCTTTACTGGTGTGGATGTCGTGCAATGTTTCCTGATTACTTCTTGCAACCAAAACATGTCACTCTTCCTAGCGCTAAATATATCAACATCAGCTCGTTTATATCCACATCATAATTTGTATTGTTTGAATGTTGTGTAGTTTGTTAGAATGAAATTATATGCAACCGAGTGTCGTATTCTTATTCAAACCAGAAATAATAATTCGCTACCAAAAGTGTACTATATTATCCCACAGGTTTATATATATACTGTATTTATATGAAGCAGAAAAAAATGGCTTGGAAAGACTTACAAAACCACAACTCGCTACTCAGTTTCTATTATCCAGGTCCGACTAACTACTTTTTACTTGTGGACCGAAAATAGAGTTTTGCAAATAGAAATCATGACATGGACAGGCCTAAATAAGAGTTTATATTTCGAGGCCAGACTCTTCATTAATTATAATATAATATCATCACTGTCTTCGAAAATATTTAGTGCTACACACTTCTGCAGTATATATAATTTTATGATAATTTTTTAACTACTAATCTGGTGACTGTAAATCATGTGCGCCTGCATTTGTATGTATGTGTCCTTCCAAGTTACAGTTAGTCGCCATGATCGTCAGATTCAGTGCATGAACGAGGTCATATTTGGTAATGGTATGTGCCTGACATGGTTGAAAGAGAAGTAGCGGTGGAGGGGAGAGAGTACAAGAGAAAATGTATGGTGCAGATTATTTTTTGGGATGAAAGAAGACCGAACTAAGCCTGTAGGACCCTGCAGGATGAGGGAGAAGGTGATATAGAGGTGGTACAACGAATACGAAGGAAATAAAAGGAAAGGAGAGATATTTGAAGAACTATTGTGCAGAGAGAACAGAGATCCTGTCTGTTTGTATAGGTGGTTGAGAGGTGAGGGACGAGACAGACTTTCCGTTGGTTAAGAAGAGAGAAAGTGTCGACAGTAGTGAGAAATATTTGCATCATTCCAACCCTCCCTCTCTCCTCCCGGTGTGTTAATTCTTTGCATGATGGTTGCTCGCCTCACGCCACACCCACCCACCCTGCTACCAATGTGGGTCAGACCGTATGTATGTATGTGTGTGTGTATGGTTACTAACTGTAGGTTCTGGTCACGGTGTGTACATGAAGGCCTTACCAATGGAAAAACTCTCCAACATATTGATTTTATTTTATTTTACGTTATGTATATGAAGAAAGCAAAATATATTGAACGTAAACAGTAAAGCCTCAGTGATGTAGGTTTTATCTGTAACTGGTTAATCTCAGAATAATGTCTAAAATGTTTGTATGCGAGTGTACTGTAGGTGAGAGGTTTGGAAATGACGCCACGCCTTGCTCAAGGATATAAAATGGCGAGACGAGGTGGAGGTTACTAGCCAGGCAGGGAATATTATTTTCTTTCCGTTACTACCTTGCCTTAAGTCATGGGAAATGTCTAAGGATTTTCTTGTTTTCTCCTGTAAAAGAGAGACGGAGAGACATTCTTATTTGTTGGTGAAGGATAGTCAGCAATATATTCTGCTGGTAACTGCATAGCAATTTCGTCGTTGAAAATTGAACTGAGACACTCCAGGTTCATTAATATAACGAGGGGGAAGCCATGGGAATTTAATGGGCTACAATGTAAAATTCATCAGCATTATGTACGCGGTTGTCTTCTCTTTACAAAATAGAGTGCTTATTGAAATATACATATATAGAAACACACGATCATATACATACATGAAAGCTTCTCTAAACCTTGGCTTGATGTTATCCTCCATCTTGACCTTCCCTTAATGCTGCTACCTGACTTGATACTCATCTTGAACTTCCTCAGGACTTGGCCGAGACACTCCCCATCCAATCGTCGGATTCCACTACACCTGGCTAAACCAACCTCACCCTCTGAGACCCTTACTTTATGGTCCCCATCCCTTCCTGCCTGCCTCCTCCTACTTTATAGACCCTCGTGAACTTCTCTCCCTCAGGTATTCACTCTCTTATCTTGGGTCGTTGGTCTCTGGTTAAATGTTCCAGCTCTAGACTCTTCTATCTCATTATAGGATCACATTCCTGTTCCTTCCTCACTCTCTAGCCTCTTGTTGGAGGAGGCAGGGAGGGTATATCAGTGGCTTGTACAGTCGTGGTCAATAATAATCATCCACATATGGGGAACTCAAGCAATTTGTTATCTAATGTTTTCACCTTCACATGATATTATGATGTTATTGTTTTAAGTAGTGTGTAGCTGACTGTAGAAAATTAAAAGATGGTACTAAACCTATTTCTTGGAAAGTTTATCAGCTAAGGAACAGAGGGAAGCTGTCAAACTCTTACGTGACTTACCCCTTTAGGGATGATTATTTTCGATCACGACTATACGTTTGTCTGTTAACAACATGAAGCACAAAGCAATGTTTAGATTATCACGAAATTTTGTTTTTATGTTTTCTTTTTTTCTTCTTTTTATATTGATGCTGGTAGCTTTCTAGTGGTTATTATTACCGTTGTCGTTCTCTAAGTTTTTGTTCTGGTGTTCCTGTTCTGAGACGGCCACCAACCCGCTAGATGTGAACTCCTGATAACAGTAACATCGGGGAGGAAGAAGCTTGTGTAATGGACTCATGTATTGAGGTGTGGAGTGAGGTATAGCAGAATGAAGTGTGGTGTAGTGATGGACTGAAGTTTAAGGGGGAAGTTCAGTGTTGGTAGGTCTGAAGCAAATGATTCCTCCAAACTATTCCAAGTAACAGAACACCATTAATTTTGTTCATCTGGTCATGTTTCCTGGCATACTTTGGAGGAATCAAGGCGCTCCAATGTAACAACAGTGAATTACCCCCTTTTAAGATGGTGTATCGAAGTGTAGAATGGTGTTATGAGATGTAAGGTTGATGGACTGATGAATACTGGTGGTGAGCTGACGTCTAATGGGTATGAGGATATGATGAGGTTATGAGAGTATGGTGTGGGTGTGGATTGTGGTTATGAGTGTGTGATGTAGTTGTGAAAGTACTGTGGTTATGAAGGTGTGATGTAGTTGTGGAAGTACTGTGGTTGTGAAGGTGTGATGTAGTTGTGGAAGTACTGTGGTTATGAGCGTGTGATGTGGTTGTGGAAGTACTGTTGTTATGAAGGTGTGATGTGGGTGTGGAAGGACTGTGGTTATGAGTGTGTAATGTAGTTGTGGAAGTACTGTGGATAAGAGTGTGTGTGTGGTTGTGTGTATGGTTTTGGAAGTAGTGTGGTAATGGAAGGGAAATACTGTACTGTGGTTATGAAGGTGTGATGTGGTTGTGGAAGTAGTGTGGTTATAAGAGTATGTTGTGGTTATGGAAGTGGTGAGGGTAGGAGTGCACATGTGTGGTTGTGAAAATAATTTGGTTAAAAGGGTGCGGTTGTGGAAGTATTGTGATTATAAGAATATTGTGTGGTGTGGTTGTAAACTTGTCTTGTGGCTGTGGGACTGTCATGAAGTTACTGAGATATGGTTTGTTCGTGGCAGAAACCAGAATCTCCCAGTCTTCCTCGCAACATCTCATCTAGACTAAAGTAAAAAAAAATAAATAAAACAAAAACCGTGAGGGAAAAAACTCGGGTCAATCAACTCCAGAGGCGATTGTCATCAACACACACACACACACACACACACACATTCATACCAGTTTCCTACAACGGTATAGAATATGGTACTATTAAACTCAGATATACGTAAGGAGGAAAACACACACACACACACACACACACACACACACACACACACACAGACACATAAATCAGAGCCCATCCTAGAAGCAAAACATGAGTACAACTAGGTGGGTACTTTTTTGTTTCATGAGGTAGGCAGACGAACAGGTTGTGTGGCCTCGTTATCCTTCACTTGTTGTACAGTTAGCTCTGTTTGGCATAATTATTTTTTATCCCTTTACCCTTATACGACGTCTTGATTTCTCGTCGTGGGTGTGTATGTTGTCTGGTGTTAGTACAGGTATGTTATAAATTACACGAACCTACTCCAGTAAATTTCATGTATACAACAACGCCCATCATAGCTAAAGTAGTTGTTGTTGTTGTTGTTGTTATTGAAGTTCCTCAAGCTGTCTGACCGAGCAGCCCCCCGAGCTCCTGAGGAAGGCCATGGCTTGAACCAGGCTTTCCCACAGTGCCCTCAGTGAGTGTATGTTGTGTAGCTAAAGTAGTTGAAATTAATACATCGACTAATCCCCGAGAATAAATTAGAATGTTAAAATAGGACCACCATCGTTCAAGGCTTATGGTGTAATCGTTGCCAAGAAGTGACTGGTTGATAAGTGTAATGATGGTTAGCTTACGTCCTGTTTGTGGAGTGTGCTGGACGTCCTGTTGTTGTTGTTTGTGGTAATGGTGTTTGATGTTTTGGAGATGTTGCTGTGGCTGGGGAAAGAGAAAGAAAGTGGTGGAGAAAGCGTGTTTGTTGTACAGAGACAGACAAACACACATAGTCAGAGAGAGAGAGAGAGAGAGAGAGAGAGAGAGAGAGAGAAATGCTAGGACGAGTGAATATTGGTACACCTTTTTAATTAATCATGAAGTTTGAACACAAATCACCAACCTGCCCCCCACGACCTCACCTTCCATATAGGCCTCACCCACGACGATATATTCCCCCTCCCTCGTCTTTTTCCCACGTTAATTTCTCACGCCTCACCCTCTTCCCACGATTCCTCCCTTCCCATCCATACCTGTTCCTTCTTCATCGCCCTTAATTTCTCAAGTCTTTTTCGCCTCTTCCTTCCCTCCTTGTATTTTATTTTTATTTATTTTTTGCTTCACGACTTTATCCTTCCCAATCCTGTATCTTTCACCATTCCCCTATTTCATTTTAATTGCCTTCATTCTTTGTCTTTTTCTCTTTTCGCGTTTATCCTTACTATTTCCATCTATTCCCCTACCCTACCCTATTTTATTCTATTTCCTCCTTCCCTCTTCTATCTCTCCTCCAATATTTATCTTTCTTCCTCCAAACATTTATATCTCTCCTCCTCCCAATTTCTGTCTCTCCTCTTCCTCAGTTGTATAGTTCCTTCTCCCGAATTATTGTGTCTTTCCTCATCCCTTCTTCTATATCTCCTCTTATTTACATATATTTCTCCTCTTGTCTATACCTATATCTCCTATTTATCTCCTATTTACATATATTTCTCCTCTTATCTATACCTATATTTCCCTATCTACACCAATGTATCCTTATCTATACCAATTTCTCCATATTTGTACCTATTACCTCTTGGCTACTATAATTCCTCCTACTCCTCCTCTTCATCCCAGCTAACCCACACTACGGTACCTTCCCTTTCCACTACCCATCGTACTGTTGTCGGGGTCGGGGAGTACAAATATCTCTTTAGGGGCATTGCGAGGGTCCAGGAGGGTGGTCAGAGGTAGAGAGGGAATCAAAGGAGGAGGAGGAAGAGGAAGAGGTTATGGAGTGTTAAGGACGCCATGAGAGAAGAGAGGACACTGGTGGATGTGGACGGAGGTAAATAGAAATGTTAATAATAGCCATGATGTGTTCATTTGTGTGTGTGAGAGAGAGAGAGATGTATGTATGTATTGTAGTGTGTATGCATTGTAATGTAAAGCTGCAGTGTATATGTTTTGTAATGTGAAGCTGGAGTGTGTACGTATTGTAGTGTGAAGCTGGAATGTATAAGTACCAAGGGTGTGACTTGGGTGTAAAGGTGTTGGACATCACTGCGTATATTGTGGTCTGCTTGAGTGGGTTGTTAGTGTTGAAGGTCGTGTGAGTCTCCCCAGTAATATCATATCGCGTTCCATTCGTTTATTTATTTATTTGTTACCCACTATCATGGTCTGTTTGTCATGGGATTCTCACGAAGTTTGTCTCTCCGTGATCTTGTAGGGTTTACTTGACACTCAACTCGACAATTTTGTAATTATCAAGAACACGTATTCGAGTGGTTTCATGCCTCGCTACTTCTCACGCTTATTGACCCAAGTTTTGTCTATCGAGCCACGACTAATTACTTTATCTTGTATTTGTGACTAACAGCAGACAATATATCTATCAGTGTTGAATTCCGAGGTACACAGGCTAATAAATACTTCACTTAACTATTTGATAATGGCTGAGGACTGATGTGATACGGATTGATATATAACAGGAAATCCTAAGTCGGTCATGAGTTCATATTCCTTGTCCTCTCTTCGACATTTACCCACAAAGCAAGCACGCAAGTTTTTCAGGCCAATGTAGTTTTCTTTCATATTCAAACCTTTTATCTTGTGCCTGCATGCATAATTACTTTCCTTGGTAACAGTGTGGATTGGTAACTTTTTTTTTTTTTTTCACCGTCTCTGTGTAGGGCAGCCAAGGTTAAGATAATGGTAATAAGAGGTGTGCGGAGATTGGATGACTGGAATAGTGTTGTGTTGCCAAGCAGAGCTGTTGTTGTTTTCACTTTACCATAACACTTTATTATAGTAAACATTGCCTTGTGCTGACAGGTCGTGAGTGTCTGTACCGTCCTGTTCAAATGTCCGGTTGCTCATACCACTTAGTTCATGATGATTAATTAATAAGCTCATGGAATTGAAGCAAAAGACATAAATGACTAATGAAATTTGGTTTCCCCAATTGATTATCGAGATTCATGTATAGCAAGAGAACCAGTTGATGTGACCGAACCTCTGTACACAACATTAAGGAAAAACAAAGTTATAATTGTATCTTCCTCAGAACAGATATATATTAGCTGCACGTAACCCAGTGTTATGTCGTGTGTGTGTGTGTGTGTGTGTGTAGTAAAGGGTTTTGCCAACTGCGTAGGTAACGTAATTGTTTTTTGTTTGTTTCTTCCTGAAGCTATCTCGCCATGATTGTACAGTAGTTGTGATTACCGGGTATTTACCATCAACATTATGGATGCTGCGACTTATGTTGTTCCGATGATGTTATTATCAAAAATTATCACAAAATAATTTTACAATTGGCCTTGTAATAACTATTCCATTACCAGTATGGTAGATCATATATGTATCTAAATAATACAAAAACTAATAACACTAATATTCTATCAATAGTCACACGAGTAAGCCTAAACCAAGTATCCTCACTGCAACATCTAAAGTATACAACGTACAGTAATTATCTTAACAACTACAACAACAACAATCTGTTCTTGACATGGCTAGAGAACTCACAATATGAACAGTTCTCACTCTCTCCACCAGCCGTCACCACACCAGCTACTCCAATATATCAATCTCGCTTCATTTCCAGGCACAACAACGGGGCGTTCAGAAGACAATATACACTTCCCCGAGGCTCACAACACTTCCCTCCTTCCCTCTCCCACTCAGCTAATACTTACACTCGTCCAGTCCTTTACTTCCCTACACTTCTACTTCTTCCCATTTCACTACACTTCCTCATTCCCCTCACTTCTTTGCACTTCCTCCCTCCCCCCACCTCTCTGTACTTCCTCACTCCCACCTTCCTACACTTCCCTCATCACATCCTCAACTCCTTACACTTCATAAATAATTAATTTTGTTATTTATATTCTTGTAGCGTACAGTATATATATATTCTTGTGGCGAGGCAGACAGACAGACAAACATCAGGACACATACACCCACGCACATACACACGCGCGCACACTAACTCACACACCCATAAAGCGAGAGAGACAGACGTTCAGACAGAAACAAAAGATTGGCGCACACACACACACACACACACACCTATACTCTCACGCAGTCAGTAACACAGAGAAACAACCAAACATAAGCAGAAAGAGACGGACAAAAAAGAAAACAATTTTGAAATGACGGAACAGGACAGGACTATTCATCCAGCACCATCCAGTTTAGTCTAACCAGTATAATATAGAGCAGACGACCTTGAGAGGAACTAAGCACCTCCCTTGTTGTTGTCGTCGTCGTCGGTTTGGGAGGGATTTTCTTGTACGTATATTAGAGGGATGTTGATTCCTCCAAACTGTGTCCTAAAACAGGTCCCCTTGTCGCATACTGAGGTGTAGCTTGTTCCTTGGCAATGTTTGGAGGATACAGTAACACGCAATTTGACCACAAGATTGGGGTTGGTGATTCCTACATATTTTCCTCCCCCTCCCCTCAAGCAAATTACCTCAGTGTTCTAGATAGCAGTCTGTTTGGCGGCACAGTTTCGATGACTCTGTTTCTCCCAATTCAGTGACCTTGAGAGACATAAAAAGGAGACTCTTGTGGTCATATTGGGGGCTACTGATTCCTCTAAGCTATTATTGGGGGCTACTGATTCCTCTAAGCTATGCCAGGAAACAAACGACCTCAGAGTTACCAATAGGACATCTTCTTCGTGGCATAGTTTGGAGGAATCTGCAGCCCTCCAATTTCCGTCTAGATTAACGCTGCCTCACCGGCCTGGACCCGACATGCCTTACACACATAATAATTCTAGGGACTTCAACGCAACATTAGACATCAATCTATCCCCGAGTCTATTAAGAATGTAGAATTTAGTGACTTTGAATGGATTCGATTTTCTTTTTAATTATCATTGATTGAACCAGTAAATGCTTCTTGCGTGTATCATATTAGTAGCTTCCAGTAATTAATCTGTCACCTCTTTATGAATGTACAAGTTGGCACCAAGGGGGTAATATATAGCCTAACAAGAAGTGGAAAACATATTGAAGGAAATACAATTTCTTATTGATGCATCTTGTAACGTTTCCTAAATAACATTACATACTGGCTATATCAGAGGAAGAAAAAAAGTATTATTATGAAGAAAGACAAAGGTAGATGCCGGCTTCCTAAACTATACCACCATTAAATACATGAGACGAATATATGAAATTCTAGTTTTGACAACAATTTCTTTTTGGTGTTTCTCTTACCTTGATGGCCCAATGGGGTTTTCAGAGCTGATGTTATGAAAAGTTTGAGTTGGTTGTTGTTGTTGGTCGCTGGTGGTGGACCTTCTGCTGCTGCTGCTTGTGTGTGCTGCCAGCTCCCGGGCTCGACTGAGTTCAGCAGGCGCCCCTCCTCGCGTCTTCTAGTGCTCGCTAGCCCCCGAGATGTTTCCGCCCCCCACCCTCCTCTTCCGACTCCACCCCCTTCTACCCAGCTCCTCCCCGCCCTCCTCCTTCCCTCACCAGGCCTACACTATCCACCCACCCACCCACCTACGTATTGACACCTCCACTCCTCCAACCCATACCTCCATGACTTCTCTCCTCTCCCCTTTCCATCCCTACAGTTTACCCCTCCCCCCATCAACTGACTTGCCTACTGGTACCCCTCCAACCCATCTCCCTTACAGCCACCTCCTCCCTCACTTGTCTCTTTCTTTTCAGAACTATACCACCCCTTCCCACACTCCAGGACTCCCCGTACCACCCATGTCTACCCCACAGCCTAGACCTGGGCTGTGGTCTACCCATTCCTCCCCTACCTCTTCCCCTCCAGCATTGTACATCCCCCTTCCATACTCCTCGACTCCCCTATCACCCCTCCTCTGAATCAGATCCTTGTCGACCTCTCCCTTCTTCAGCTCTACAATACCCCTTCTCACCACCCCACCCCATCCTACCCGATACCAACCCTACTACTGGATCTTGCCCACCAACCCACCAAACTCAATCTCTCCTAGTACACTCAGCCAGTTGCGTCTCCTCAATTCAGTCCCCACCATACTTCTCACCACCTACCATGTCTCTTCCACCACTCAGTTCCACAACCAATACTCCTTCGTATTCCCTATACTTTTGGACGACTGGCATTTTCCTGGGTCATAATATCAGCTGGGGTTATTCCAAAGCATATTGTCAGATTATCAAGCCGTTGTTTTTAGTTTATTCGGTGTTTTACCTTTCATTGGCAAATTCTTGTTGTAATCAGAGAGAGATGTAAAACTGTTGAGCAGTTGTATGAAAGTTACGGGCTAAGATGTTATAGATTAATATTACTAGAGTTTGCTGATTCCCTTATGATGTTCCACTGAGCAGCACCTACATTTCGGGGGTGAGGCTCGGATTATGTTTTGAGGTGAATCGACAAACTTCCACTTCGCCAACAAATTCTTAGCTTCCTCTAACCCTCCTCTCCTTCCACTCATCAGTGCTCCTTTATTCGTGACTCCTCATTCCCCACCATCCTATCGCCAGGACAACACTCAGCCTTTCCTTACTTTTTCGACACCCATATCTCATAAATCTTACCCATACCATTTTCATCCCTTCTTTTGTCCCTCATCATCTCCCTTCCTGCTTGCCTCACTCCCACCCTTCCTCCCTGCTGACCATTTTTCTCACCGTCCACCCCGTTCCTTGAGCTTCAGGCGAACAAACACCCCTTCACCTTCTAACTCATTACTTGAACCCCACACAGTAAAAACTACCACCACCACCTTCAGTTGCAGATCTAGTTCAACTGCTACCACCATCACAACCACAACCACCACCAGCCACTGTCAGCAATGTCACACACACACACTACCATTACACCACCATCACCACCACCGCTTCACAAACATCACCACCTCTTCACAAACATCACCACCTCTTCACAAACATCACCACCTCTTCACAAACATCATATCTTCGCAAACATCACCACCTCTTCACAAACATCACCATCTCTTCACAAACATCAATCACCACCACCACCACCACCACCACTTTGCTAACAACAATTTCCTGTGCTCATACCTCAGACAAAAAACAATTTAGTCGTGCATATTATTAGCACACTGACCAGCACTCTTAACATTCACCACCTCACCCAGGCCACCATTAACCTTACCAGCTGTGTAAATCGTTTTATAGTTTGTTTTGGATTGCATAAACTTTAACCGAAAAGCCAAGAAATCAGATGAAAAGGAAAAATTAAGTATAAAACACATCTTTGCCAGGCTAAATAAAAAACATTGAGTGTAGGATCCATTTAAAAGTGTATATCAGATCAGTGTAGCATAAGGCACACAGGAATGTCGTAAACAAACCTTACCTCTTGCCATTACAGCTGTAGTATATGAGATATCCCTTCCTACCACTTTCTCTCTAATTGTAATCGGCACGACTGCTGCGCTATGCGGAAAGAGTGTGTGTGTGTGTGAGTAATATCCGTATGTGTGTGTTTGTGTGTGCGTGCGAGCTTGCGTGTGTATACTGTCATATTTCGACTATGCCTTGGACTTTGACAAAGGGCCAGAAGCCTATGTTAGGAGCCCGAAAGCCAATATGTTCATAAAAGAGTATATTTTACTGTACCACCTTCCATCACTTACACTGTATTCCTTTGTATCTTGTATTAACACACATGTTTGAACACATCCTTTTATCAGCTTTACTGTCCATTATTTAAGGTCTAGGGTGTTATCGGTTCAACTGAAGATTATTGATTTCTTCTATTTGTGTCGCGATACAGATTAACCTAATTATAAGTTTTATGTGAGGTGTAGGGAAGTGGCGTCACCATCGACCACCATTCTTGTGATGATGTAGTCAGCTTCGTATCCGCTACGATACAAGGGAGGAGTGAGGGTTGGGGACACCGCTCTATAACAATGACCACACTAAAGGTTCAAATAGCCTCGGAGATAGACCCCTTGCCTGTCAGAGGTCCTGTACTGGTGTTAGAGCCTCCCCACACCTTTTAAAAAAGGAAATGAGGTATTAATGATGATGATGATGATGATAAGTTGTGTTTTGTGCTCCAATATAGAGGAATCTTGTGCCGTCAATTCTCGGACAGATTACATTCCCCTTAAACATATACTATAGCTTTGTGTTGGTACGTTGATCATCAGTTACTCCTTTTTTTTCATAATTTTTTATTTGCTGATAAATTTGTTGAATACGACTATCATTAATGTTTCAAACATTGGTCGCTTCATAGTGAAGCTAGAGTGGTTGTTTATTACGAAATGAAATGCTATAAAGAATGGTTGCAAAGTTGACGTGTTCGCCCGCAGCAACGTGATTACACCACCCAAAAATAAATCACGTGGAGACGGTTACTAGGCAAGTATACCTAGTTTTTCGTAAGAGTTAATCCTTCCGTTTTTTAACATCTGTGTGACTGGCAGCTTCCTGTGACATTTTAATTTGCTTAACAGATAAGTAATGAATGTGTGTATAAGGCTTCTCTCCGACTATAGAATTATGAAGTGGTCGTTGTACTTTATTGGGTTAACATATTTTCCAACAAACACATTACACACAACCACACACATACACACACATTAATGGTTGTACCCATCATCACGCTCGGCCTCACTCACATTCGGAGACGATAAAGATTACTGTATGTTATAGGTTTTCGTAGAGCACATACCTCCTCTACGATAATCAGTTTATAATAATAGTAATACTAAAAATAAAAATGCATAAAATTTAAGCCCTGTAATTCCTTCAGTATGGCTCTTAGTAGTTGCTTCACTCTTGTCACTCGGGCCTCCCTTCCCACACAACACTTCCCATTAGGTATTCTTATGTTCTCGCCTGACACAGTTACCAGAACCAAAAGTGTGAGATCAGAGGGTTGAATGAGGAGACAGGCGAAGTGGTTTTTTATAGAGACCTGAAATATACTGACAACTATATAAACCAAGACCAATGTACAGTATTTGCAGATGTGTCATTATTAGTGATATAATAATTTCTTCTTACTTCAGCTGTTTATTTGTTTCTGTCTGACTTCACCTCAAATACAGGATAGATTTTGTTGAGTCATCAGTTTGGTCAATAGCTCAGCTCATTACTCAGTGTCTCATCGAATGTGGACAAAGGTAGTGGAAAATGAGTGTTCTCTTGCTTCTCACACACACACACACACACACACACACTAAAACGAACTAGAATATATATACCCCACATCTGTCAGAGAAGTGGTTTAGTGCAGCAATCACATATTCCTTGCCAGGCATCCTATAACGTTTTGTCACTATTTCTTTTCTGCCCCTTTGATTACCAGGTCCACGAACTGTTTTGCTCTGTGTGAAGGGAATGGGTGTGTGAGTGGATGAGTAACGGATGGCTGACTGGGTGGATGTGTAGAGAATTTATATGGGTAGTTGAATAATTCTAACGGGTGCGTGAATGGATGAAGGCTGGATATGTGTTAGAATGGATGAATGCTGGATATGTGGGTGCATAGATGGTTAAGTACTAGTGGAGGGATAAGCATCTACGGAATTGACGGCATTGACAAGCCAAACCTCGGGATAAACAGAGTCAGTAAGGCGGAGAGAAGAGGATGACCAGAGTTAGTGAGGCAGGTAGTGCATCGGAGTGAGTTGAGGTCGAGTCAGTGAGACGTGTTGTAAAAAAAAAAACTGCAACATAACAGTGGCACAAAGAAGTGGTTGTGTCGAATGAGGCAGGAGTGGAAAAGCCAGGGACCGTTACATCAAGAAAATAAAGAAATGTAATCGGGATGGGCTCTTCGTTCTAGTCATAGCCGAGGCCTATGACTAATGCTTCACTTACCCCTTAATGTGATTGAATATTTGACACACCAAAACTCCAACTTAGTAACTTGACCCTAGGACTCCTGACTGAGGCGATGAGATCACACAAGGTTACCATATTATAATCATATTAGTGACGTGAGACTGACTGATTGACTGACTGGGCGTGACGTCATTCTTCTTCCTCATGGTCAGACAGTCAACAAACAAGCCAGAGTGGCGCTCCAGTGTCAACACAAGTCACGTGGTAAGGAAGAGAGTTGCCAGCCAGCTATATGACCTAACACTCCCATAATATTTTTGTATTGCAGACGTCTAGACAACAACAACAACAACAACAACTCAGTGACGTCATCAGTACATTTCAGTGATACACATTGATGACTAGACTTATATTTTTCTCAGATGATAATTCAGAATAGTTAATGTGGCACCGGCCCAGTACTGTAAGGAGGGAAGGAGAGATGATAGGATAGTTGGAAGGGAGGAGAGAACGACAAAAGAAGGGGAAGGAAGGGAAAAAAGATGATGTTGAAGGTGGTTGGTGGATTGATAACACATAGACAGTGTGACGACATTCAGTGGAAGTAGTTGTGGCCGAATGATTCAACGAGGCAAGGGATGAAAGAGAGTGAGAGAGAAGAACGATGGAAACAGGGGGTAAGGAGAGGGAGAGAAGAACGAGGCAAGGGATGAAGGAGAGGGAGAGAAGAACGATGGAAACAGGGAGGAAGAGAGGGAAAGGAGAGAAGTGATTATGATGGAAGAAGAGTAGAGAAAAGAAAAAGGATGAAATGGGGGAGAATAATAGAGAAAAGGAGGAGGATGGAAGGAAGGAGGAATAGAGAGAAAAGAAGGATAAAAGGATGGAGGAAGATAGAAGAAAAGAATAAGAATGGAAGGAAGGAGGAAGAGAAAGAAAAAAAAGAATGGAAGGAGGGAGGAATAATGAGAAGAAGGAGAGAGAGAAAGAGAGAGAGAGAGAAGCTGTACGGGCTGTAAAGAACACAAACTCGGGATATAATATGGCTAAAATCATCATATTTTTAGTACCTCCAACACGACCATCTGGAGGGAGGAATGGAAGGACAAGGAGAGGGAGAGGTGCAGTGAGAGGAGGAGGGAGAGGTGGAGTGAGAGGAGGAGGGAGAGGGAGAGAGAGGTGGAAGAGGGAGAGAGAGGTGGAGTGAGAGGGAGAGAGAGGTGGAGTGCGAGGGAGAGAGAGAGGTGGAAGAGGAAGTGGAGTGAGAGGGAGAGAGAGAGATGGAATGAGAGGGAGTGGAGGAGAGATGGAGTGAGATGGAGAGAGAGAGATGGAGTGAGAGGGAGAGAGAGGTGGAATGAGAGGTGGAAGAGGAGGTGGAGTGAGAGGGAGAGAGAGGAGGAATGAGAGGGAGAGAGAGAGATGGAATGAGAGGGAGTGGAGGAGAGATGGAGTGAGAGGGAGAGAGAGAGATGAAGGGAGATGGAGAGAGGAGGGGAGGGGGGAGTAGAAGTTAATAATTTGTTATGGTCGACCACAGCCTCCATATTTTCCTTGAACCTGTCCAAGTGTTAGTGGGAGAAGGTTAGTCTAGAGCTGGAGACCGCAGTGGAGGGAGGAAGGAAGGAAGGAGGGAGGGAGGGAGGGGCTGATGAAGTAATGAAGGAAGGAATGAAGGAAGAAGGGAGGACAGGAGAACGGGAGGAAGGAAATAATTAGAAAGAAGTGATGATGTGAAGAATGAAAGACGGAAGAAGTGGGAAGTGAAAAGGAGACTTAGGGAAGGAGGAGGAGAGGAGTTAGGATAAAAGAAATAAGTAAAGATGGAAGGAAGGGAAGGAAAAAAGAAGGGAGGGAAGGAGGGAGGGTGGTGGACGGAAGAAGGGAGAGGGGAATGAAAGAGAGAATTAGGGATGGAGGAGCAGAGAAGTTAGGAAAAAATGAAAGAAGTAAAGATGGAAGGAAGGGAAGGAAGGAGGGAGGATGAAGGACGGAAGAAGGGAGAGGGGAATGAAAGAGAGAATTAGGGAAGGAGGAATAGAGAAGTTAGGAAAAAATGAAAGAAGTAAATATGGAAGCAAGGGAAGGAAAAAAGAAGGAAGGGAAGGAGGGAAGAGAGAGAGGAAAGTAGAGAACTTATGAACGAACGAAACTACCCCTAGCAATCATCAGGACCAACACATATGTTTTGGTCCTGACAATCATATCTCTGGATTAGTATTATTATGCAACAATGACGCGATAAAATTTAACATGGGCCTAACACTCAAAATAATGCAATGAATATAACACAAAACAAGAATGGTCTATTGAAACACCAGTACACAAACGCATACGAATAACACACACACACACACACACACACACACACACACACACACACACACACACTCTCTCTCTCTCTCTCTCTCTCTCTCTCTCTCTCTCTCTCTCTCTCTCTCTCTCTCTCTCTCTCTCTCTCTCTCTCTCTCTCTCTCTCTCTCTCTCTCTCTCTCTCTCTCTCTCTCTCTCTCTCCTCTCTCTCTCTCTCTCTCTCTCTCTCTCTCCTCTCTCTCTCTCTCTCTCTCTCTCTCTCTCTCTCTCTCTCTCTCTCTCTCTCTCCCTCTCTCTCTCTCTCTCTCTCTCTCTCTCTCACACACACACACACACACACACACACACACACACACACACACACACACACACACACACACACACAAGAAACTAATATTGTGAAACGGTAATGGCGCGTGTCCAAAACAAATGAAGCCAGAATTCAGAGTCACGAACACAGACACATGCAATACATTCAACATCCAAGGTCCCTCATCATGCCGCCCCTCTCACTCACAACAACAACAACAACAACAACAAAAACACCATACCAGCAGCTGCAGCACCTTTTGCCCCCTACCTTATTATCTGAAAAAAGGGTTTGAGGGGGGGGGGGGCTGTTCTGAATACTAGTTTGTTGTGGCTGTTGTAGAGGGAAAATCTTTATTGTTGTATTGTTGTGATTTGAATGGTTGTGTTTTTATGGTCTTATTTATATGATTTTTTGGCTTGTTGTTGTCGTCGTCGTCGATTTCATTATTTTTAGGTACAGTTGCCATCAGATGACTGGAGGCCACCTCATCCACGAACATGCCGGTGTTGTGTCTGGTATCAGTGAAATATAATAATATATGAAATGGACCGAAATTCAGTCGTCTGATCGGGTGAAACAAACCCAGTGATAAGTTGTCAATATGCAGATTTAACTTTTCTGCAATAAATATCATGCAAAACAAGCTTGTTGGTGTACGAGGTGGCCTCGAGTCATCTGATGACAACTGTACGTACAGTCAGGCCCAATAGTCCTGCAACACAGTAGCAGCAATATCAAAGAATTATCCGAAACTACGAGTATAACTGTTGGTCTCGCTATTATTGGTTTGTAAAATTCACTCAAATGGCTCGTTTTCATTAACCTGTTATATGACTTTTATTCGTGACTGTACACCTGTTGTCAGTAACTGTTGTTGTTGTTATTGTTGTTGAAATTGTTAACTTTGTTGTTTTTTCTCTACTCCATGTTTTTTCTTATCGTTACTACTTGAGGTTGGATATCATTAAGGTGGCCTGTGATGTTGTCGGCAATTGAAAGTTACTGATTCCTTTAACACTTCATAAGGATCAAATATTCCAGTTCATTGTCACACAGTAGATAGTTGGGGGTTCATAAACACTTGCTACAAGATTATTATCAGACTAAAAATAAAAAATGACACGTGCAAGTTTGTTAGTTTTTAACAGTGTAACATAGTATAAAATCTAACCATATCTAAGGAGAAGTCCACTAGACACTTGGACTATTTTGAGGTCCGGCCACTGCCATATCTCTACAACACAATTGGTAACATGTTCATGATAATATTCATCGTGGAGTTATGTACTTTAACGAATGCACAGGAATCACACAGTTTCCCTCAACCTGGAAAAGAAGAAGGGAGCGAGTAGGGAAAGGAGGAGAGTGAGAAACTAGAGGACTGAAGAGAAGCATGGAGGAAGGTTGAGAGAGGAAAGGAAGGGAGACAGGGAAGGGGAGAAAAGTTTGTGAAGGGAGTTAAGTCGGAAGGTTAGGATGATGGAACGAAGAGAAACACACACAATGTATAGAGAGGAAGAGGAAAATGTATGACATGTTGATATGTGAGAGTGAAGAAGGGAATACTCATGACAAGGAATGTGTGAGGGAGGAAGGGGGGGGGAGGAGAGGTATAGAGCAAGGGAGGGAATATGAAGCAGAATGTGGAGGGAGGGTCACATATATAGGGATCAGAAATAGTGCAGGAATAATACAGCAACAGTTGCCCTACATGTTATATTGTACACTAATACACAACAGTTTTATTTCTGAGAGGATATTCAGGCACAGTAAGATTTGAAACAAGTTGAGCAATATTTTCTTGTAATATTGACAATTATGCTGAAGCCATACTTGTGCTGGTAGAAAAATTAGAAATAAGTATGATATAACCAGCCATTATTATTGCCTACGATTGCAAGCTGTTACCATTCCGAGGGAGTAAGCGGAAGATGGAGCAGGAGAGGAAAGAATGAGAAGGTGAACGAGGAGGATGAAAAGAACTGAAGTGTGGAGGAGACAGGAAGGATGTGCAGTGTAGAGGAAGGACAGGAGGTAGGATAGGAATGGGAGGACGGAAAGGGGTGGAGGAGAGATGGAGGAAGATGAGAAAGGGAGGGAGTTGTGGGGAAGGAAGATGAGAAAGGAAGGGGAGAAGGATCCGAGAGGGAGGGAGAGGTTTTAGGGTGGAGGATCAGAGAAGAAAAGAATGGGGAGGAAGATGAGAGTGGGAGGGATGAAGGGATGGGGAAGAAGATTAGAGTGGGAGGGAAGGAAGAGGGTAAGGGAGGAAGATGAGAGAGGGAGGAGGGAGGAAGAGGTGGGGGAGGAAGATGAGAGAGGGAGGGAGGTAGGGAGGATGGGGTTGAACAGGAAGGGTCCATGGTTGTGAGGGTCAAGGCGAAGGTTGAGTCATGTATGCAGACAAGGGTAATGGTGCCCGGGGGATGACAGCCAAGGTAGGGGTCATGCAGGAAGGAAGGGCGACGGCTCAAGGGATGACATCAGAGTGAGGAGGAGAGGGCAAGGAAGGGAGGGAAAGGAAGGGGATGGAACTACGACCGGGGGGAGGGACATGAAAGGGAAGAGGTGACAGCCAAAGTAGGGGTAGGGGTCAAGAGGGAAAGGCGACGGCTCTGGAGGTGACAGAGAGAGGAGGAGGATGGAGTAACAAGGAGGATAGGGAATGGAACTAAGATAGGGGGAGGGAGGTACATGAAGGGAAAGAGGAGAGGGAAAGGAAGGTAGGGAAATGGAGGGGATGGAACTAAGATAGGGAAAGGGAGGTACATGAAGGGAAAGAGGTGAGGAGAAATGCAGCAGTGGAGGAACAAGTATGATAATGGTTGAGAAGAAAAGGACAGTAAAGGAGACACCAGAATGAAGATGAGAAGGCAAGGAGGGCAGAGGAATTGAGAGGATAGAGTATCGATAGGGGGAGAGACATGTGGGGAATCGGTGAGGAGGAAGGCAGGCAGGCGTGGAGGGATGTGGAAGTGGTTCAGAACAAAAGGACATCTGAGGAGGGACAGGGAAATGGCCATATGAGGAGTGTAGAAGAGCAGACAACACAAGGGACAATAGGAAGGCCAGGAGGAGGGCAAGGACCGAGAGGAAGGAGGGGAGACTGCATGGGACTTGTATCATCCTATATAAAAACACTAACAACTCGAAGGAAACATAATATCAACCAGACACATACAAAGTAAAAGTATCTGAAAAGCAAACCAAGTAAAGAAAACACACCAGGACGGAGTATGTTTAAACTATTAGCTCAGACGAAGAATTTAAAATCATCCAGACACATACAAACTTAAAAATGTGAAGAGCAAACCGAGTTAATAAAACGCAGCAAGACACACATTTGCCTCCTTCATCCACTTCTGCATAGTTATTGTTCAAGTGTTTGTTTATCAATGTAAAGGTTTGTGATCCTGCATTACGTGCATTAATGATGATTCGCATTCGACCCCTGTCCGTCCCTCTCCGTGCCCCCCTTTCCTTCCTGCCTTCTCTCCACTCCCTTTCCCCCCCTTCCTTCTCTCCACTCTCTTTCCTCCTTCCTTCTCTCCACTCCCTTTCCTCCTTCCTTCCTCTTCTCTACTCCCTTTCCTTCCTCTTCTCTACTCCCTTTCCTTCCTTCTCTTCACTCCCTCTCCTTTCTCCTCTCCACTACCTTTTCTTCCTCTTCTGTACTCCCTTTCCTCTCTCTTCTTACTTCCTTCTCAGTTTTCCTTACCCTTACATTCCTCTCTGTTTCCTCCCTTTTCTCCTCCTCGGCCATGGTTATTGTTCAGTCCATGAGTTGTCTGTTCTGCAACCAATAATCCATAACATGTATAATGGGATACTGGGATATTGTCTTGGTGGTAAATAAAAAGGCTATTGATTCCTCCAGACTGTGCCACGATATAGATCCCACTGATGTCGTCTGTTTCCTGGAATAGTTTGAAGGAATCAGTAGCCCTCCAATTTACAAAAAAGATAGTGTGTCCCATTAAAATAAAGAATGTGTTGTATGTGATTAGTGGGAAGTTCCTCGTATGTATGTGTGTCAATAATGTTATCCGTGTGTGTGTGTGTGTGTTGTATTTTAAGGAGAGCTACGGGTGAATTGTTACAGGTATAATCACGGTAATGGGTTTATGTTTGCTTCCCCATGTCCTTGCTTGTGTGTGTGAGAGAGAGAGAGTGTGTGTGTGTGTGTGTGTGTGTGTGATATGGTGTAGAGCACGTGTAGCTGTGTGTTCATGTGTGTACCGTTGAAGACAAAAGTAGTGCTGTCGTTCTATTCGAAAATTACTTAGATTCGACGAGCCACACTGAAACTCAGGCCACTGACACAAACCAATGTCAAATATTTCGTTACTTACCATAAATGTTTTTACTACTATCCTGAACACGACTTTTATCTCTCATTTTACGGCGTGTGATTGCATATATGTGTATTGGTGGGTGTGCTGTGGTTGTGTGCGTGCGTGTGTCCGTTGCATGCATGTGTAAAAGCGATATGTCTGACTGCTCGTGTGTACAAAGAGCCTGTGACATATTCAGGGTTCTGTAACAGCTTGGTGGTGTTGAAGTGTAAAACCACGTAACTATGACGAGTACGCCACCACCACCACCACCACCACTCATCACATCCCCACCTCCTCTTACTTAGGAAAAGTGATCTGTTGTGGTCACTTTGAAAGGTTATTGATTCCTCCAAACTATGCTGGAAAACCGCCAAGTACAAGGTTTAGTATATGAGTGAAGGATATTCTTTGTAGCATTATGTGGAGGATTCAGTAGCCCACAACAATATCTGATAGGAACTGTACAGGAGACATAAACTCGAATATATGATGTTTTCAGAAGTATTCAGGCAAAAGTGAAGGCACCTGTATGAGAGAGAGAGAGAGAGAGAGAGAGAGAGAGAGAGAGAGAGAGAGAGAGAGAGAGAGTGTAATCAAGGTGAGGGGAAGCAATGGAGAGTGATGGTCGAGACTACAGAGAGTTGCAACAGCAAAGTGAAACACCACACATCACTGCTTGCATCTTTCTATTATATTTTGTCTTTTTTCACTGCCTGTTGACCTACTTAAGTGTTTGCTTACCTTCCTACCTATATATTTGGCTATCGCTGTTAATTTTAATTATTTAGTCTATGTTCTTTATGTTTGTGTATTTTTAATATGCATGTGTCCAGTAGCGTTTGCTTCCTGTGACTGTCGTTGCAGGTCACGCTGTCTAATTTTTTTATTAATGTGGGGGAAGTGGGATTAACTCCTGTTAATCCCACTTCCCCCACATTTTACATATTTTATTATTACCCTCTGTATCTGCCATCACTACGTGTACCTCATATTCTCACCCGCTTCTACCTCCTTTCTCTCACTTTCACCGCAGCCGTTCTCTATATCAGTAGTCAGTATAAACACATCGAAGAGCGTACACACACAACAGTAATATCATCGACCTCCAGGTATTGGTTGGTGTGTTGGGTTGGGTACAGAGTAGCTGGAGTGGTGTAGGACTGGAAATATGTAGTTTTTGTATTGCAGTCTGACGTGGTGTGTGGTTGTGTACGTCAGAGTGTGTAATCTTTCCATCAGCTGAGTGTTTGTGTATGTATCTCTTCTTGTGTGTCGGGTTAATGGTTCTTTATCAGTATGCACCACGTGATGCTTCTTGTTGAACCCCCTGTCATGGATGTGTGTGTGTGCACGAGAGAGTTTGTGAGTGTTTTCATCATGTTTACATACGCATGATCATGGCTGGTTGTGTGTGCGTGTGTAGAATGCGTGTGTGTATTTTCTTTTGTGGATTTGCTTGTGCCTGTCCTACTGCAGGAGTGTGTGTGCTTATGTGCGTGTATATACGTGTGTGTATGTCTGTGTATATGCATGAGTGTGTGAGTGAGTTGAGTGTGGCCGTCATAGCGGGAGGCAGGAGGGTCGGCGCCAGTAAAGAATGTGGTCATTGATCATTCCCTCCTCCTAGAGAAAGCCTTGCCCCGCCCCGCCCCGCCCCGCTTCCTTCCGTACCAGCCCCGACTCACTAATCTTTGCCCCGTCTCGCCCTGTTTCGTCCCGTACTCCCATCACTTTCGTCTCGTACTCCCATCACCTTCGTCCCACTCGTCCCGTCTTGTTTCGGTCCACATTCAAGACAAAAAAGTGTCATCGAACACCCGGAACTCGTGAACCTGGTTGTTGCATGTCAGTTGTTGTGCTTTTGTAGGGTGTGTTGTGCTCTGTAGGGTGGTGTTGCCTGCAGTGATGTGGGCAGTACAGTTTTTTTTCATCTTCCTCTTCACTTCATGTTACTGATTTATGAACAGTCCCTAAACAATTTGATGTAGGCTACTTTTGATGCATGGCAAGGACTAGGGCGTGGCAATGCTTCGTAGTGCAAAACTTTCATGTAAATACTGATTATTCCATCATCGAAACTATAAAAAAAATTGGCAGCGATTGAAATGCCAATGTAGGAAAACGTGTAACCTTTGATATGTTTTTATGAATCCCTTCCCTGAACCCGACTCTTCCATCGCGACCCACAGTATCTACATTCACGGTCAAAAGTCCCATCCCTTCTTCTGGCTGACTGTCAAAATTGAAACCTATTTTTGTCACAAACAAAACAAAAACTTCCATTACGAATGTAGTAATCTTACCAGTGTAGACGAGAACATCTTGTTAACGACAATAAAATATTTCAGAGTTCACCTTCAGCGGGAGAGGCACCAGGACTTATGAGGTTGCTTGTACAGTATCATGCATTCTACTTCACTGCTCTCTCCAGGCATGTCCGTCTTCACTTGAGTTTCCCTGAGCCAACTCTCACCTTCCCAAGTACACCACAGCACGTGGATACCCGGCAGCAAAATTTTCATCTTCCTGGGACGCTTTTATTCATATAATATTAACTTACATTGGCTTGATGTAGTTCATATTTAGTCTAACCTAATCTAACTTAATATAGCTTAGACCTACGTAACAAAAACTATCCTAATGTTCGGGAACCACACATTAAGTCGTCGTCTCTGAAGAGAAATTTTCGCCAGAACCTGTACGCTTAGGGAATACATGTCTAGTCCTTTTTTGTTGCTGTGGGTTGCATCCTTCCTCACTTGTACCTTCTGTGAAGTAGATGGAGTTTCTTGTTTGTTTACTGTTGTTCAGATGTTGTCGTAGTAGTTAACCCTTAAACAACGTCTGACAACTAACTCATTTTTCTGTTATTACCACAAGACACATGATTTACTGAACGTATTTTGATTATTAAGGCATAAACTAGAGATTAATAATGCTGACACAGATTTTTTCTCGTTAAACGTCTAAGAGACATGGGTTTTCACATTAGATTATACGGTACTCGCTAAGGTGTAAATTTGGGGGTTTATAACAGTGTAAACAAGATTAGAGCATCGGTACTCAAGAAAAGGCTTACCCAAACGCTAAACACTCTTGGCGCTAAATCTGAGAGCAACTGATTCCTCCAACTGTACCACGAAATCAGATCCCTCAGTACTAACATTAAGGGGGTAATTCACTTTTGTTACATTGAGGTGCCATGATTCCTCCAAAGTACACCAGGAAACAAGACCAAATGAACAAAAATAATGGTGTTCTGCTGCTTTGAATAATTGGGAGGAATCGGTTATCTTCAGATTTACCAACACTGCACTTCCACCTTAAGGTCGACTGTTTCCTAACATAGTTTGAATAAATCATAAGCCAGCCCTCCAAGTTTTCACCCACATGAGATTCCTTCCTTAAGGGTGTAATTCTTTTTTGTTACATTACAGAGCCTTAATTCCTCCATAGTATGCCAGGAAACAGGACCAGAAGAGCAAAAATAATGGTGTTCTGTTGCTTGGAATAGTTTGGAGGATTTAGTTGCTACAAAATTACCAATGCAAAATTTCCCCCTTAACACACACAACCATCAATAGTCCCCAGTAAGTGAGGACGTGTAGTTCTGGCACCCTGGCCGACCTTTTTTTTGCTGCAATAAATTCGTGTCCAGTGTTGAGTGTTGAGTATTATGCAGTCAGTGTCTGGAAGAGGGTCAGAGTTATGAGGGCCGTCTGTTGTGCAGGAAATATAGGTCTTGTGATTTCTCCATACTATACTATACTATATAACAGATTCCTTACTCGTATACTGAGGAATAAGGGTGTTTCCTGGTGTAGTTTTAAGGAGATATGGGCACTCTCTTGATAAATTGGAGGGTTATTGATTCCCCCAAACTATGCCACAAAACAGATATATCCCCCCTTTAAAGTAACATTGAGGTGGTCTGTTTCATGGTATAGTTTGGAGGAATCAGTAGCCCTCCCATTTACCCACAAAAGCCTCTCAGACCCTTAAAGGTATCAGGAGCCCTCCAGTTCCCCAACATATCTCCTTAATTTCGTCTTCTTCTTCTCTCCCAATCTCCTGACTATCTTTCTCCTTATGTTTAACTACCTTTGCTTTCTCTCTTGCCCCTGCTCATTCTTCACTGTCCGTCTTCCCATTGCCTTTCTCCTCAATCCCCTCTTTACACACACACACACACACACACACACACACACACACACACACACACACACACACACACACACACACACACACACACATTTCAACCCTTGTCTCTTTCCACTTTCTGTACCATTCTCCCTTACTAGTCTTTAAACACACACACACACACACACACACACACACACACACCTAGACACACAGCATTCAATCTTTCTCTCTTTCCACTTTCTGTACCATTCTTACTTACTTATAGTCCTTTACACACACACACACACACACACACACACACACACACACACACACACCTAGACACACAGCATTCAATCTTTCTCTCTTTCCACTTTCTGTACCATTCTTACTTACTTATAGTCCTTTACACACACACACACACACACACACACCTAGACACACAGCATTCAATCTTTCTCTCTTTCCACTCTCTGTACCATTCTTACTTACTTATAGTCCTTTACACACACACACACACACACACACACACACACACACAAACACACACACACACAGACACACACACACACATACACATACACACACACACACCTGTCCCCCTCTATCCCCAGCCACAGTCATGTCCCCATCGCCTCCAGTCGTCCCCAGAGGGCAAGGTCGTGCGGTGACCCTGAATGGTACTCCTCCTCCCAGACCAGCCAGGCAACCAAGCCAAGCCAAGCCATGCCAACACCGGGCCTTCATGTCTTCTTTTCTTCCCTCGTAATATGTTTTGGTATTTTCCATTTTCTCTGTCCTCCTTGTCTTCTTTCCTCCCTGGGTAACAAGCTTTATATTTTTCCATTTTCTCTGTCATCCTTGTCTTCTCTCTTCCCATTCTTTTCCATTCACCCTGTCCTCCTCTTCTTCATACTTCGTAATATATTTAATTTTTTTCCATATTCTCAGTCCTCCTTGTCTTCTCTCCTTCATTCGTAATATGTTTTAATCTTTTCCATTTTTATGTCCTTTTCTTCATTTTGCTCTGTTTCCTTCTTAGTATTATTTTTAATTATGCTTATTATTTTTATTATTATATTATTTTGTGTGTTCGGTTTGATAGTCAGTAGGATTAATAAAAAAAAAAACAGATCTATGTGGATTTATCTTATTTAATTTTTTGTTTACCTAATACTGTTTCCCATTTGTTCTCTCTTCCTCACTACCCCTTTTTCATTCTCTTCCTTAACCTTCTAAAATTTCTTACGTTGTCTTTCTCTTCCTTACTCTTTGTGGTGAGCACTTTTCACTATTATTTTTCTTACTTTTTCTGTACTGCCATTAGTTGGGTGTGTCATTTTTCCTTGCCCTCTCCTTGTTATCCTGCGGTATTGTCATTTATTTATTTCCATGACTGTGTGTGTATATGTGTGTGTGTGTGTGTGTGTGCATTTTTTCCCACTGACCTTGGCGTGTTCTTTAATTCTGTCGCCTCTTTAAAATACGTTTGTTTACTCTTTTCTGTTTTGCTGCTGTGACGTTGCTTATTTGTTAGAGGTGAATGATTCAGTGTTTGTGCTTGTCTGTGTTGTTGTTGTTGTTCTTCTTCTTCTTCCTGGCTATAATATTATGTTAAGGTTGTTATGGTGTGGCCTTGCATGCATGCCTTGGTTCGGTTGTCTGGTTGTTGGTCTGCAAGTGTCGTCCTGTGGTGATTACAGACAATAATTCTGTCCAGACTGGTTTCTCTGACTCTCTCCCCTCTCAATTTGTAATTCGTGTGTTATTTTGTTGTGAATTTGTCTTAATGTTTTCTGAATTTGTGTGTTGTTTTGTTGTGAATATGTGATAATAATTTGTTCTGTAGACATACATATTGCCAACAAACTTGACAATAGGCTGGAATATTATTAATTGGTAGCTATTTCTTCCGACGAACTTCCTCGAGTCAATGACATACTATTATTTTATGAAACATATTTGGTGCTCATGTGGGTTTTTCTTATCAAGACAATATTTATGTTACTAATAGGTTGGTGGACTCAGCAGCTCTCCTATTTACCTTCAAGAGAATATCTCCTTAAGGGACCCTGTGATCTAGTATGAAAATTGAGGACTTCTGATTCCACCTTAGCATGCCACGAAACAAGCTCCACATGGAAGGAGCTTGTTTCGTGGCCTGCTAAGGTGGAATCAGAAGTCTCCAATTTTCATACACGATCACAGGGTCCTTAAAGACACGAACAGAACTTCACAAAATTCCAAGTTAAAGCCACGTCGAAGGTTTCACGGGGTATAATGGCTACCCAGAAATATTTCTAGGTAGCCATTATACGTTCCTTTGTACCAGTCCCTGTCTTTGTGATGACTATGTGTGTTGATGGTGCCTCACCCACCTGTGTTCACTGCTGGACTCTTTATTGGTAGTGGTGGCACGTTCTGAGTCAGTCTCTCTCTCTCTCTCTCTCTCTCTCTCTCTCTCTCTCTCTCTCTCTCTCTCTCTCTATATATATATATTATATATATTATCAATCTATCTATCTCTATCTATCTATCTACCTGTCAAGAACTCTCTCTCTCTCTCTCTCTCTCTCTCTCTCTCTCTCTCTCTCTCTCTCTCTCTCTCTCTCTCTCTCTCTCTCTCTCTCTCTCTCTCTCTCTCTCTCTCTCTCTCTCTCTATTAAACTTTTTCTAGTGCATGATTCTCTTTATTTTCAGACTCTGGATGCTCTTCATAACAAACCTGACATTCCCAGTTCTTCCAGGTGAGTGTCATCTTTTTATTTCTTTTCTAGTGTCTTGGGTCCCACATTCCACCTGAAGTCCAGACGTTCTTCAGGAATAATAGCAAACTTACTAGTGATGTTAAAAATAATTATATTCTTGTAGTAAACTCCGCCAGACAACAATTATAATGGTACGAATTGTAGTGTATTTGCGACCAACGTGTGTTTTATGAAAGGTCATTTAAGGATTGGTTGTGGTCGGTTGAATCATAGTAACTGTTGACTGTGGGTTGATTATTTGTTGCCTACTTGTTTTTTTTATTATGTCAAGGCAAAAGGGTGCTTCATTCCTGGCACACACACACACACACACACACACACACACACACACACACACACACACACACACACACACACACACACACACACACACACACACACACACACACACACACACACAAACACACACACACACACACACACACACACACACACACACACACACACACACACACTGTTCCCATTGTTTTGTGAAAGTGTAGTAGACATCATTCAGTGCATCAAAGGTCAGTGTCACTGCTTGATCCCACGAAATGTCAGCCACGTCATCGTCACTATTTTACTTTACACAACAAAGTCGAGTCCAGCCGAAAAAAATAGTAAGAGTCTATAATTATGAAAGTTGAGTATTAGACATGTATCAAAGATTGCGGTCAGCTCGGGACAATCATAGATAACTAAATCGTCTAAAAATTACTTCAATATCACTGAGATAACAGTAGGTTGTTATTAAATCCATTAGAGTTTACAAACCCTTCTTGCATCGTAAAAAAATTGATGCTGAGTCAGATCTTAAGGTGATAGTATAGTTTTGGTACATTGGAGTTCCCTGAGTCCTCCAAAGTATGTCACGAAACAGGACCAGACTAACACAATAATGGTGATGATCTGTTGTTGGGAATAGTTTAGAGGAATCATTTACTCCAGTTTTATAGACAGTGTACTAACCCCTTAAGGACCCTGTGATCGTGTATGAGACCTGGTGGCTTCTGATTCCTCCTGACTATGCCACGAAACAACCTCCTTCAATATAGTTGGTGTTTCGTGGCAATATTTGAAGGACTCACTAACCTCCAATTTTCTGACTCCATCACAGGGTCCCTTAAGAAAGTATATAAGATATTGTCGGCAAATGAGAGACAACCTACTCTTCCACCCTGTGCCAAGATATTCAATATATCTGTGTTGCCTTGATCCTGTATTTTGTAGGACAGATGAGAAAAAATTTTGGGTCTCTGGGTCCGTATTTACTAAAGTTCGCTCTTAAGGGGGAAATTTTGTGATGGTAAATGTGGAGCAACTGAATCCTCCAAACTATTTCAAGGAATAACACCATTATTTTTGCTCTTCTGGTTCTGTTTCCTGGCATACTTTGGAGGAATCAAGGCACTCCAATGTAACAAAAGTGAATTACCCCTTTAAGCTAAATATTTGTTGGTTAGTGTTCATCCATGGCAAAGACTAGAACCCGACACTGCTTTGAATCCATAACATAATTGATTCGTTCTTCAATGGACACTCTTGATACGTAATCCCTGACCAGAGACGAACGGCAGGCACCATACATACCCTGCATTCGAACTCAGCCTCTATAATTATGTGCACTGAGTGGGGAAATGAGCAATAGCAGGCGATTCGAAGCTTTCTGCTCCTCACACTGAAACATTTTTGGAGCGGTCAATAATGCAAACGTACGAACAAATGCGATCTCTGAGAGGTTTAATAAATACCACCTGCCTGACCCATAAACCCACATTCAAATGCTAGGAAGATGATAGAATCCACTCAGGCACAGAGGCTGAACAAACCTGTACCTCCTGATAAGGGGGAAGTACAGTGTTGGTAAATCTAGAGAGACTGATTCCTCCAAACTATTCCAAGCAACAGGAGAAACACCAGTATTTTTGTTCAACTGGTCCTGTTTCCCGGCATACTTTGGAGGAATCAAGGCGCTCTAATGTATGTACAAATGGTGTATTATCTTAAAATGTCAGTCAATGCATAAAAAAATAATAAGGCCACCAAAAGTTCTTAAACTCTGTCTTGTCGTAAACCATTATAGTTTTATATGGTGTTCAGGATATTCCATCACTTACATCTTTGTTGTTGTTGGGTGTAGTACGTAAGACGGACCGTGTGTGTGTGTGTGTTTGTGTGTATTGCCGATAG